>JZKD02S0471250.1:187788-221128 GCA_000966675.3 Picea glauca
ACAGTAAGTTGGATTTCAAAACTGCAAAAGGTTGTTTCACTTTCAACAATAGAGGTAGAGTATGTTGCTGCTACAGAGGCTAGTAAAGAGATGATTTGGTTACAAAGGTTTATGGTGGAATTGGGAAAGAAGCAGGAGAACAACAAGTTGTACTGTGACAGTCAGAGTGCCATTCACCTTTCAAAGAACTCAGCCTTCCATTTGAAGACTAAGCATATACAGTTGAGGTACCACTTCATACGATCCGCCTTGGAAGATGGACAATTGAAGTTAGAAAAGATACACACTAGCCAGAATCTTGCAGACATGTTAACAAAGGGAGTAACCAGGGAGAAACTGAGTTCTTGCTCAATTTCAGTCGGTCTTCAAGAATGAATATGAAGATGAGAAATTTTCCAGGTCCAAGATGGTTTAGAGTCCAGCATATACAACAGCGGTGGAGTTGTTGAGATTAGTCTCCAAGTGGGATATTGTTGGTTGTGGAGCCTGATTATCTTCCTGATTCAGAGGTCCCTGCTTTCGGTCGTGTTTATACCCCATGAAGTATTTACACCCCAGAAGTATGTACACTCTTCCACGCGGGGGAGTGCAGAGGGGGGGTACCCCCTTTGCGGGGTCAGGGGGGCCTATCCCCCCGGCTGGGAGGTCTGGGGGCAAGCAGGCCCCCAGCGGGGGTTCGAGGGCGAAGCCCCCGAAGCAAAAATTGCATTGTAAAATTATATTGTAATTTCATTGTAAATCTGGACCGTTCATTATAAGGTCGCAGATCTAACGGTAGAGATTATGTTAGGGTTTTTTTTGCTAGAAGGCAACCCTCTTTTATGAGGGAAATGTATTGTGGCTATGAAAGGTGGTGAATATTGTATTCTGAGAGAGGAGACTGTGAGAGAAAGAAGAGGAAGTTACAACGGGTTTTGTTGTAGGTTGTATCCCTTCATTTGCTGGATAATAATAAAGGAAGGACCTGGCAATTTCTCTGGTGGACGTAGCCCACACTAGGTGTACCACGTAAATCTGTGTCTCTCTTGTATTGTGTGTCTTCTGTGTTTTGTTTCTGCATTTGTTTTATTTTATTGCTCCATGGTCCTGTTTTTCTAACACGGTATGCCCCCATCTTGAAATCTAGTGTCTTAACTCCAGAATGATCATCAAAGACTGGAGACATGCCCTCCAAGCTTCAATTCATTCACCGACTTTGAGGTTGTCACCAATTTCTCTTCTAGATGGAGAAAAAGGATAAGGGTGGATGAAAAAAAGGTTCAAGATAGGTGACTGTTTCATTTTTTAACGAGCTTGACACAGGAAAAGAACTATGCTCAGGGCTCCGAGTTCAATCCCCAGATAGTTGTTTCATTTTTTAATGAGTTTGCTACAGAGAGGAAAACTATGCTCAAAGATTTTGTTTCATTTTTTAACGAGCTTGCCATAGAAAGGAAAACTATGCTCATGACCTCTGTTTCATTTTTTAACAAGATTGCTACAAAGAAGAGAAACTGTGCTCATGGCCTCTGTTTCATTTTTTAACGATCTTGCTATAGAGAAGAGAAACTATGCTCATGGACTCTCCTTGATCATGGTTGCCAAGAGAATAACGCTCTGGAAGGACATCATGTCAAGGGGGAAAACTTGGTCATGGCTTCCAAGAGATCTTCACTTGATGGAAGAAAATCTCTCTGGAAGTAACACATGTTGAGGGATGCGACAAGGGTAAGAAAATCAAGCTCCAATAGCCCTACCGAAGAGATCACCATGTCAACTACCGAATCAAAATCATCAGAAGTTGAAGTCATGGGAGACAACGCTACATAATTGGCATGTGGCATGGGCGATACTATCTTCATATAATAACCATTAACAGAGGTAATCCATTCAGTACTGATGAACGAAAGTTGATCAATAGTCACCATTCTTCCATCGTGCGGGAAAGATATCACATGAAAAAGAGTGGACACAATATGTTTCATGGAATAGACATATTCTTGCCCAAGGAGTAAAGTGAAATCTAAAGGGTCTCTAACTACCATGACATCAATAAAGACAGTTTTCCCTCCCAAAGTTACAAGAAACTGAGGAAGGGTCCCTAAAGGTTGACTAGTTCTTCTATTAAAAGCTAACATATTCTATGTAACAGGCACAAGCTGAGGACAACCCAAAGCATGCCAAGCAACAAAGGACAAAATACTAATGGACGCACCTTCATCTATCAGTGTTTGAGGAACATCCCGACCACAAACCTGTACTGTAATCTAGAAAGGAATGTGAGAGGGAAGACGAGGTTCAGTTAGCGCACCACAATAAAAAAGGATGGCCTCATTTCTTGGAGGGGGTTTCACGGGAGAAGGAGGAATGCCCCCCAGCAAGGTATATTCTGTATCAATGAAAAAAATGTGGGCAATATTGATTTTACTCTCTAGAGGGAGAGTAGGATTGACCGATGATGGGATCAGATCGACCACATTGGCACTCTTCAGAGGAAGGGTGGGATTGACCGATGATGTAACCAGATAAATCGCTTTGGCACTCTTCGGATGAAGGGTGGGACTGGCCGAGGAAGGGACTGGTTCAACCACATTGGCACTCTTCAAAGGAGGAGTGGGATTAACCGATGATGGGATCGGATTGACCACTTTGGCACTCTTCAGATGAAGGGTGGGACTGACCGAGGAAGGAGTTGGATCAGTCACTTAGGTTTCACTTTTCAAAGGAAAAGTGGGGCTGGTCAAGGAAGGGACTGGATCAGTCACTTTGGTGAGTGGTTCAACTGAGGATGAAACTAGATTAACCACCTGATCAACCAGATTGACCAATCCATCCACTAACGATGGGTTGGGAGAAAGTTTACAATAACCTTTTGGAAGTTGAATTTTTTCCAAAAGAGAAGAAGCCTCATCCATACGAGGACAAAGGTGAGAATAATGATCACCTTTTCATAACATACAAGGAAATTTGGCAGTTGTCTTCTTCTTACCAACCTTAACATCACTAGTTGACAGGGTATCACCGGCATGTCCAATAGAGGCCGATGACATGGAGGACCACATTTCTAAGACCTTGGGAATACTAGGGCAATTCCTTAGAAAGTAGTCACCCTTACAAAGACTGCAAGGGAATATGGGTTTCAGATTCTTCATTTTAATCTTGTTGGCGTCATCAACACTCCCAGTACTATTAATAGTAGCTGGTTGCTTGGATCCAACATCTGATGTTGTTGGAGCCTTGGTCCTTTTCGGTCTCTTCTTCTTCTTCTCTTTCCATTTCTTCTTTTTCTGATCAACCTAGCTACTTGCTTTAGAGCTTTCACTAGGCGAAGAAGGAGAAAGGGAAGGAGACTTAATGGGTGAAGAAGGTGAAAATTCAACATGAGGTTGATGTGTGGGTGGTGTACTAACATCTAAAGTATTATGTGCAATCAAAATATTGGGAGAATTCGAGATCACTGGAGTGGGGAACAACCAAACCAATAATCTGATGGTGAGTCCTAGAAGACTCAGTGTGGCAATGTATGGAGTACCAAAGTTTCCAAAATAAGGAAAGGTGTAAGCCTCCCTGGGACAAGGGGTCCCTCCATTGGTACTCTCAGGATTTGATGCCATTAACACTGACTCCACCTAAGGTCCACTAAGTAATAAAAACAACACACACTATGAATCCGAGAAGAAAACAATCAAACAAACCTTCCTACAATGAAACCACTAGTTGGTGATGAAATCCAACGTTTAAAGATCAAAATAGGAAGGGGCGGGGATAGAGCGGGTGGATCAATTAATTTGGCAACTTTCTTAATGGACTTATGCCTTGGTGAAAGCTTCCATGCAGTAATTGTGGATTTACCCTCCAAGGATCCCAAGTGAGTTTGACCAACGTCTGTTCCAGGTACAGTGAGACTTCCCTTCACTGTCACCTTGTGTGAGACCCTAAAGATCATGGCTACTAAGGTGACCAACTCACAGTCAGCCCTTGGGCGGGTACAATTGAAAGTCCAGTTGGAATGTATGGGCAGGATAACAAGTCTGAAATCAACTCAAGAGGCTCCCACACATAATCGAGGGTGTACCTTCAAGTGACCCCCAATATATGATCTGACCACTACAAACAGTTGAACCATGGAGGGATAATCTCTGTAATGATCCTGAATGTGACCTCGTGCGTAACCCCTGTGTGAAAGGGGGATCCCAGAAAGCCTATACGGCAATTGTATTTTCTCTCCCTATCATAATATGATAAGTTTGTTTTATAGCTTTGGAAATTTATCCTTTCAACCTATTCCAAAGCCCTACACCTTAAAATAATGTAGGTTTGCTAACAAATATGTAAAAAGTCTGATAAATTTTAGTTAAGCGTTGATTTTAGTGGCTATTTTTTACTCAAAGGTGTATGAGAGTGAAAACTGATGATATTATGACTCAGTTCCCAAAACATGCATAAGAAATGATAAGCAATATTTTCTTTCAATGAATGTCTAATTAAGGGAAGGAGAAAGATTTTCCTTTCACTGTCAAACACTAATATGCAATGACCTCATGCAATAGTCCTCAATAAGGAATCCAATGCAATGCTAAAATGTTTATGTGTGATTGATAACTAGTAGATGTAAAGCTTCCTATGCTAATCAGACTTCAAGAGTTGTGAGATTTAAGCAATCTGGAAGCAAACTTCACATAAAGAAAAAGACACCCTTGATGTGATCAAACAAGAAACAAAAAACCAAAAACTCAATAGGGAGGAAAAAGATCTTGGACAAGATGACTCAAAGATTAGAAAGAAAAGTACAAAAGACCTTTGAAACTCCTTACAAAGTTTTCACTCACTCAGATAAATGAGAAGAAAACAACAAATTGATTCCAAATCGTCAAGGACAAAGAGTTATTGCAAAGTAAGGACAAATGTAAAAAATACAAACAAAAGAGGATGAATTCTCAGAAAGCAGGTGTTGACGACCAATGACAAAGATGTACTGAGGATGCAAGGACTCCTGAGTCAAATCCAAAATGAAGAAATAGCTTCAGAAGATGAAAAATCTGAAGAATTTCTCACAGAAAGTGGGTAGCACTTTGGTGTAAGGGGCACCAGAGAATTCCAGCACTATATGTAAGGCTAATAGGGAGTGTTGGCGCTCTGACATCCACAGAGGGGGAGCGCTCTACTCTCAAAACTCAGAAAAAAAGCTTAGAAAACCAAAAAATCAAGAAAACTCAGTCAATCAAATTGAAAATAATGAGATCAAGAGCCAATCAATCAAATCTAAGAATCAAAGAGATAGTATGGAGAAGGTCAAATGAGTGGGAAAAGGGCTAAAACAAGATCTGGGAAAGGAAACAAAAATCAGATCTCCTCCCCAGTGGAGTCACCAATTTCTATTGTAGGTGAATCCTCCTACGTACAAGCAGATTACCTCTTGGTCTCTAGACTCCTAAGGCCAAGATAGAAAAGTGATTAACATGGACACTGACATCATTTTAGATCTAATCAAGCTAACATATGAAGGCGAAGAAGAAAGATATGTACCTTATTAACGATGGTTTTCCCTGCAAAGTCCAGGTTGAGCTTCGATCCTGAGCTCCCTGATAGGTCTTGTAGAACAAACAAAGATGCAATGGACTTCCTACTCTACTGAGATTATCTCAAATATATATTCATCTACTGTAGACAAACTCATGTAGAACAAGCATAAGTTTGAAAGAAACAGGCCAAGCATTGATTATTAATGAGAACAAGTAAAAGTACTTACAATCCTTTGATGAGGGTGCAACAGCTTCTTCCAGTTCTCCTTATCCAACCCATTTGCTTAAGTAATATCCACTGTATTTTGTATGTTTCCTATGAGATCATAGGTTTCATACCTCCAATCGTTTTCATGTCAATACCACTTATAGGATCATAAGTTTGGTATCAATCTCTAGTCTCTTCCTTCCCTTTCACCATGAGGAGACCTCCTTATATAACCTTGGAGAGGTCCAACCACTTGAGAGATATTTGGGATAAGTTGAAGATTCCTCTCCTTCAGTTGAGGATCCTCCCTAAGATCATTCCTTGATCCAAGATTCAAACCCAACTACCTTCAGATATTGAGGGGATTGTCCCTCAATTTCCTCCAACAAACCAAAAATTTGCTTAGAAAGGGTAGCGCTCCCCTAAAAGGGTGCATAGGGTGCTCAAACACTCCCTCGAAGAGGCCCAGGGAGCGCTATCACTCACTAATAGTGGGTAGGGGAGATCTCCTCTCCAAAATCCATTTTTTAGTGGTTCTTTCAATGGAAAAAGGTTTGTACTCCCTGTCAAGTGATTTCTCTTCTTCAAAACTAGTCTTTGAGGTGTCTTAAGTGTCTTTGTGATGTCATTAGAGGCACGACATAGGAAAGAGGGTAGTATGATTTTTGTGACACTTGCAACACCGGTGGTCAAGATGCAACATTTGCGGACAATATGAAACACTTACAACACTTGTAATGATGACACTTGTGACACTATTCAAGTGAGTAATTTTGATGTGTAACACTAGCACCAACTACTTCCAAATGAAATATCATATGGAATATTTATTAAGAAGTAAAGACTTGTACCAGATTACCTTGGGAAAGGAAAAAGAACCCACTGATGATGATAAGAAATTTAAATGGGCTAATAGGAGTGACGAAGCACGTGGACTAATCAGAATGTCCATCTCTCATGATTTAAGTTTCCACGTTAAATAAATTGATGACCCTGAAGAAGCTTGGGAAAAGATTGAATCTGTGTTTGGTAAAGTCAATATTATTTGAGCACAACAATTAGAAATTAAACTACCGAACTTAAGTCCAAGTGATTTTTCTTGCCTTGGAGTCTATCTATCTAAGTTTAAAACACTTAGAACTTTGTGTGAAGAATGTGAGATAAAAATGAAGGAAGAACATTGCATATATCTTATTCTTTCTGTTGTAACTTAGGTATGCATCCCCTGCCTCTCCTCTCTTTTTCCATATGCCTTCATCAATTCTTCCTCTTCTGGTTGGTTAAGTCATTTTCCCATTACTGAGTCACTAGGTTCTTATTCGTCTCTTTCTGGTTTGAGTCTTTGTGTGTTTCTGTTCTGTTTTTCTTGAAAGGATGAAATATATGTTGCATTTGGTTCGAATTACTTGTCATCATATTTTCCATTGATCCATCTCACCACATGTCGAACAAGAATTTTATATATGCAGGAAACGCCCGTGGACAAACACAGCAATTCAAAATGGTCATTTTTGAGCCAAGATTTCTGAAATGAATAGGGAAATTCTCAACGGTAAAGATTCACCAAGAAAATCATATCAACGACTGTCGCCCATTCGAGGGTGCAGAATCACACGGATTTTAACATCAAGAGTCATCTAAAAACCTGAAGTCCCAAAGTAAATCTAGACCATCCATCAGAGGGGACATGTGGCAGCAGATCTTTCAGTTCAGAGATTTTCCTCTAGGATATTTTTTGTGCTTCACATTTGAAACTCCCGAAACCCGGACTTCCAAAGATAATATGGACCGTTCATCCATCATGACATGTGGCGACAAATCATTCACTTCGGAGATTTTCCTCCGAGATATTTTTCATGTTTCACATTCAAAACACTCGAAGCCCAAAAGTCCAAAGTGAATCTGGACCATTGATCCCAAGTCAACGAGAACCATCGATCCTTGCAACAAGTAAATATCACCCGAATCATAGGTCGTCATTAGATCAACAATCACGCTTCCTTGTGGGGATGTAAACTATTCGAGCGCTAATTTTCCTAAGCAGTCCCTTAATTGGAACCATGGTATTGTTGGAAGGATACGTGGCATCTTGTGGTGGATTGCAAGCCCAAAATAATTCTCGATCCAAACCACCCTCAATATCTCCCGCAATCATGCACTTGAATGACATCAAATCACTGTGTCACCTCCACATCACCTCCCCTCATCCCAGTCACTACTCTCGCTCCTCTCACCACTCGAAACTTATCCTCCGTTAACCCCCATGTTGATCTCCATCGGCAGTGGGCTACCTCTCCAGATCAACGGTCCTTGTCGCAACTCGGACTCCCCGACCATTCTACCTTTAATGGTGGGGGGGGGTCTGAGTAAGTAGTTTTCCCATCGCGGTCCCTACCTAACGTGGAGGATCCTCAAGAACTCAGACCCCCTCCTTTCTAATCCGCTTACCGCTACACCCCCCTCTAAGTTCCTCCCAGGTTGTTTCTCAATACCGGGCCCTCTCACCTTTCACAACCTATTATCCACTCACTTACCAACCTATCTAGTCCTCCTCTCCCTATGTGCCACCTGTATCCTTCACTACACATCGCCAACTCCATACTCTCAATACCTCCATCGTATTCACACCTCCTCTCACTTTGACATATCTCTTCACATGTCATCTACCCTCGCGTCCATTATTTTATCACACAAACTTGTCAGAGTCCTGTGGGGTTGTGGTTTCTACCTAAGTATGTGTTTTTCCTTCTCTCTCTCCTTTCATAGACCAATTCTTAAGTTTTTTCCCCTTTGTCTTGTAAAATTGTTTTCATTTTCCCCCCTCTCTATTTAAAGTTCCACAGTCTCCCTGTTTTCCTAGCCCCTATCTAGTCATCCAAGTCTTTGTTTACACAGGTTGCAGCCGCGGGCTCAAAGCGTGACACTTAGAGCAGTTTGTTTTGGACCCGAATCAAGCTAAGGAAGGTTCAGCTTTCAATGGCGGGAATTCCATGTGGAGTTATGACTAGTAGCTCATGGGTGTTCATAATCTTAAAAGTTGCACAAAGTATAGTGCCAGAGCAAAAGGCCTGAAGAGAGCATGAATCGTTGATTTTTAAAGGGATAGGTGGCAGTTGATCCAAGTGTTTGGGGAAATAAGCTTCAGGATTTTTGAAGTGAGAAGTCTGTGGAATTACCGAAGTGTTGAAGCCCAAACTCCCAAAATAATATGAGCCATCAAAAGTTGAGGACATGTGGAGGTAGATCCCTCGCTTTGGAGTTATGCGCTCCAGATAATTGTGGGAGTTAAACATTGAAAATTCTCGAAGTGCTTGAATTCCCGAAGACCCTAAGGAGATATCAATAATTGATTGAGGTGAGATAAGAAGGGTCATTAATTGGGTTGAAGGGGTCAAAGTCCTGAAGTTGATGCAGAACCATTGATTGAAGAGGAAGCACGTCAGCAAAACGACAGCTCCGGGTAAAAACACAGAAGGTAAGCGAGATTTGAGTTTGGATTTTCCCAGAGCCCAGAAGCCTGAAGTGAATCTCGACCTTCCTAATCCAGGAGCCACACATCATCAAATCCTTAGCTCCATGGTTTTTTTATTGGGGCAAATATAGTTTGAAGTTTGAAAGGTTCGAAGCCCGAATCGTGAAGCAGATCTTGACCGTTGATTTGAAAAGAGAAGATCTGATCCATCAATCTAAAAGGCGTTGGGATTTGACTCGAAGAAGTCATGGGAACCACATGAAAAAATCATGGGTGTCAGGCCTCGTCCTGATCCTGATGAAGGTATTTATTGAAAATAGGGGTGGTAGTTGAGACCTCCTCTCACCCCATAAATGGAAAGCATGTTGAGAATGGACGTGAGTGCAGATTGTCAATCTGAAGCTTCCTTCTAGACGAATTTTCCTGCAAAGAACATAACTAAGGTGAGCTTGTGTCTGACATGAGAAATTCTGCATAGTCTGACAAAGCAGGCACTGACTGAAAAATTTGAATGCAGTGGTCCGATCATGCTCCTGGTAGTTGCAACAATTTTGAGTATATATACTCAGTTTTGATATTTTGTTAAGGTTGAATGGTTGAGCTAGGCTCCCTGCTATTGTAATATTTTTATGAAGAACATTAGTTCTCTGGTTATGTATTTGTTTTTTGAGACATCTTGGTTAATCTAAGTCAACTTTCTTACTCCATCTTATTTGCCTATGATACTAAGAGAGTTCATGATTGACTAATTCACATGGATTGTTGGGACTGTATTATAATGAATGTTTGATTATAGTGTTGTTATAATTTCTTTCAGTTTCTTTGAGATTTGAATTCAAGAGGATATTGATTTTAAGTTTTTCATCCTTAGGCTATCAGAAGACCTGATTTCCACAGCATAACTCTACACTCTCCTCACCAAAGTCTTCCCTCTATTCACCCATACTCCAACTTACTAACTGAAGTTGATTCCAGACCTCAATTGCTTATGCATTCTAGTCTAGATTTCCAAGTTAGAACGTTATTATCATTTATTCCTCTCCATTTGATCACCTAAAACTCATTTACATTTACTATATAAAGTGATGGGTACTAGGCTTACCTTCTATGCAATCTGAGGATGACTTCTAGTGCTAACACATTCATCCTGTCTCCCGATTGGATGCTCACCTCCATGTCTCCCCTCATTCCTGATGAGCTGAAAACCATTCCAACAAAGATATTTCACAGGTAGAGATGGCATCTAACGAGGTCAATACAGAGTGTGCTTGGCTTCCAAAATCTCAGGCATAGATAGAGAGTTAAGTCTCAGTCACAGGTCTACGCAGATTAGTTTCAGAAACACTTCAGCAAAATTTGTTCATGCAGTTGGTTATCTCCAATGGCATCCAACATCTCGCAGAAATGTCATCGTTCAACACAGATCTCTTATATGTCACTCCGAGGCCTATTTTCATCCACTCAGTTCCTCCATCATGTGCATCATTTTTGTCGCAGAGACAATAGTAGTTTTATTTGATTAAATCCATCATTTTCCTAGATTAGATGCAAGAGTGGTCTTCTATGTGTGATAAGAACCATGATTGTTGATTAAGTCTAGTGTCTTAGTAAATTTAATTATTTGATTTAAGAAAAATTCCCTAAATTTAGGACTCAGTTCCCTAAGGACGAGAGCCTCCACAACTCTTTTAAATAGTTAGTTTTTGGATATTGTAAAGGTTGTATTTTTTTAGGAAAGACTAGAAATACAACAGATTGGTTGGACCCGTTTTATGCATGGATTAAATCTCTCTACCTGGTGAACATACTCTTGATAACAATGTTTCGTTCAACTCTTCATGTGTTTTTATTCTTATCTTGACTACAGTTTTTTATTTGTGCAACGTACATTTAATCTCCTTTCAGCTATTGTACGACTTATTTTTACTAATATGCAACATGTCAAATAGCTAATGCTTTGGTGAAGATTTGATTTCTGCAACCTATGGGAGTTATTGTGTTTTGATACATGTTTGATGTCTTGAAATGATATTTTAAGTATTGAACTTCTTGCAACAGATTATTCATTTAGTAGTTTGTTGTTTCCCTCTGTTTTATATTATTTCACTAGTCTGTCATTAGTGTGACATTAGCCAAGGAGGCCCCTCATCCATATATTTTTTCCAACCCAACCTTCCTTTGTCTTGATAGAATAACCCTCTGACCAACCATCAAAAGAGTTAAAAGAAGTAATCATTCTAAACTAATAGGTGGCCTAGCTTTTCCCTTTAGCAGTCAAGTGCAAACCTTAGGACCAACATCTTCTGGCACCATTTCCGGGGAACGGAGTAATGAAATATATTTCCTTGGGAGAACGACAATTGATCATATATTACCTTTTATGGTGAACAAATATCAGACACCAACAGATTGTCATCTTTCACCTGGCGACTTCACTGAGTAAAATCTAAAGAATAAATATTGGCACCCAGAAAGGGATTTAACAGATCCAAATCTGAAAATAGCAAATCCAAGAAGGCTAATTCTAACCCTAAGAATAACACAATAGGCTCTGAACTAGAAAGGCAACTAAGGAAATTCACTATATCTCAAAGATACACTTCCCCCCTCAAGGGAAAAGATGCACACCAAGAGAATACTTCAAACCATCATCACAAGCAGCTTGAATTTGCTAGCCTTGTGGATAATAATTCCAAAGGGGCTCACACATATCCTACTCTTGATTCCACTTCAAAATCTAGTCTTTCATCCACTCTTGTATCTCCCATAAATTTGTAGATTCCTATTTTTCAAGCCATGGTCGTTAATAAGATGGATGTCATAATTACTTCTAGATATGCACCCTTAGTGCTACCTATAGTTTTACATTCACTCCCAACCACAGATTACATGAAATATATTCCAATATACAATGGGGAGGGTGAAATAACTGTTGAAGAACACCTGGTATCCTTTTACAGTTTTGCGTACAACTTTAACATTGATTATTCAGATGTGTGGATGAGGTTGTTTGTAAAGAGTGTGGATGGGGAGGTCAGAAAATGGTTCAAAAGTCTTCCTCCAACATCCATTGTAGATATTGAGCCATTATATGAAGATTTTATAAAGCAATGGGCAGATAGGAGAGATTATATCTATTACATCACTGAATTTGGGGCTCTAAAGAGAAAAAATGGTGAATCTATTTCAGACTTCACCAAGAGATTCAATAAAATGTATGGTAGAATTCTAGATGAAATCAAACCAACTAAAGCCTTTGCCAAGATCACTTATGCAAATGTGTTTGATGCAGAATTATCCCTCCTCCTGAGAGAGAGAATATCAACCACACTATTATCCATGGAGCAAACAACCATTGAAGTTGAATCTAATATTTTGGCATCAGACATATTAAATACTAGATCTGATAAAGAGAAGAAAAAACAGAGAGAGGATGCCCCTACTTTCTCTAACCTAGCTACATCTGATACCAAACTTGAAAAGATGATTAAGACTTTGAAGGATCTAACTTTTGAGATAGCTAAGCTAAAATGGGAATCCAAACAACCAAACAAAACCTTTCAAGGGGTTGATAATAGAGATCATAACCAATTCAGAAGGCCTAATGATGCTCCTCAAGTAATGCAGAGAGAAAGGAGAAATGATGATGATCCAAGGGTAGTACCCCCTTTCCAAAACAATCAGATTGAGGAGATATATGCAGACCATGATGTTGTGGATGATACCGTTGCGCTTTTCAATGAGACAAATTATTATGCCCGTCACTTAACACAGAAAGAATATGAGGTAGCACAATTTTCAAATCAATTTGACGATCAAATATGGTAAGAGGGAGTTATTCAAGGTCGACACAAGAAGAAATATGATTTAAGGATGGGAAATGGAGTTTCCAAAGCCACCACCTATGATCAAGGAAAACAAGTAGAAGACCCTCCCAAGCCAAATAAAAATAAAGGTATGCCATCTAAGACTCAGTCATCTCCACTATCAAAACCTCTTTCCCCTGAAACAAAGGAAGCTAATAATCCACCAACCTCTTTCAACTTGGAACATGAACTGAGAAAAATCAAGATTCATGTCCCTTTGATGAAATTGTTAAAAAATGAACCTTTCAAGAAATCCATCATGAAAGTTCCACAACCTACTCCTTCTAATGTATCTTCTAATGTCATTAGTCTACAAGATGAAAACCCAACCATTATTGTGGGTCCACACATTGAGGATTTCTTTTATTCTTCTCCTCCTTTCTATATATCTTAGAATGTCCATGATAAGATCCTGCACAACTGTCTTATGGACTCATGAGCCTCTCACAATGTCATGTCCGAAGTTGTTATGGAAGAACTAGGTCTGGAGATTACTAATCCTTACCAAGACATGTACTCCTTTGATTCCAAGAAAGTAAAATGTCTAGGATTGATAAAGGATATGGTGGTTTCTCTAGCACAATTACTCATAAAGAGTGTAGTGATGGACATTGTGGTGGCCGAAATCCCCCCAAATTTTGGCATGCTATTATCCAGAACTTGGGCTAAGAAGGTTGGAGGATAATTGCAAATGGACCTCACATATTCCACCATTCCTGTATTTGGTGTTGAGCACATGAGTCTATAAAGGGAGGCAAGGTTAGCTTACAAAGTCAGTGATCATAAAAACCCAATAAATCACCCCATTTATGTTGTTGAGGATGGGATTGGTTCGTCTATTTTTTATTTAGATGATGATGAACCTGAAATATCATTCAGCCAACGCAGAGATCAACTAATGAATGGTCAACAAAACAAGGTGTGGAAGATGTATTTCAATGGCTCTTCATCAAAATACGGATCTGGTGCAGGTATTCTCCTCATTTCCCCTTCAGAAGAAGTTATAACCCTCTCTTATAAGCTAGAGTTTGAGACTACTAACAATATAGCTGAATATGAAGCTATGGTATTGGGATTGAGGGCTGCCAAAGACATGGCCATTGATTGTTTAGCAGTTTTTTGTGATTCTGAGTTTGTCATCAATCAAGTGAGGAATATCTATCAAGTTAAGCAACAGAGGCTCAAGCAGTACAGGAACGAGGTATGGGACCTGCTCGATAATTTATTTCTAGCATTAAACCTCTCTTTCATTCCCAGAGAACAAAATCAGAAAGATGATTCTCTGGCCTTAGCTGCCAGCACGTTCATGCCTCCCATTGGCCCAAATATTAAAAATCAGGTGGAAATCATACACAGAACAGCCATACCAGACAACATAAATCACTGGCAAGTCTTTAGTGATGCTTTAGAGTTGCAGAGATTTCTTCAAACCATTGATGAATTCTCCAATGTCTCAATTGATCAAGGAAGTCAAGAAGATGAAATTGAGAAATTAGAAGATCAAAAACCTTCTCATCTGCTGAAGACAGTTTCTGGTTATGATATTGTGGAGCTGAAAACCAATCACATTCCTAGAGGACTAGTACCATTCGAAAGATTGTTTGACAACATTGATTTTTATAAAGGAACTACCATGAAGAATCAAGAAGAGGAGGTGACAGAGTGAAATATTGGGACCACTGAGAATCCCAATATCATCAAGTTGTCCAAAGCATTGGCTGCAGAACAAAAAGACAAGTATGTCAGTTTCATTAAAAAGTTTGTTGATACTTTTGCATGGTCCTATGAAGATTTGAAGACATTTGATACTGACATCATCCAGCACAAGATCCATCTAAAAAATGTCTCCAAGACATTCAGAGAGAAAATTAGACAATTTAATCCCATGTTAATGTTCATAATTGAGAAATATCTAAGAAGAATGTTTGAGGCCAAGATTATTGTACCATTAAGGTATTCAAACTGGGTGGCCAAATTAGTAGTTGTAAGGAAGAGAGTGGGGATATATGCTTATGTGTTGACTTCAGAAATCTAAACAAGTGTTCTTTGAAGGACAATTACCCCCTCCCCAATATGGAACATATTTTACAGAGGGTGGTAGGTGCCCACAGAATTTCCTTGTTGGATGGATACTCTGGTTATAACCAGATAGCAATTTGTGAGGAAGATAAAGAAAAGACAACATTCACCACCCCATGGGGAACATTCATGTATGACAAGATGCCCTTTGGGATCATGAACACAGGGGCCACTTTTCAAAGGGCCATGGAAATATCTTTTCTGGGGGAGAAAGATAAATTTATGGTCATATACCTAGATGACATTACCATTTTTTCCAAGTCTGATGAGGAACATTTGCATCATTTGGAGTAGGTTTTCAAGAAATGCAGGAGGTATGGGATATCTCTCAATAATAGGAAGTCTCACTTTGCCATGCTATAAGGGAAGCTCCTGGGCCACATCATATCAGCCGAAGGCATAAAAATTGATCCAAAGAGGGCTTGTGCCATTCAAAAAATTGAGATTCCCAGAAATAAAAAGGTTGTTCGGTCTTTTATTGGTAAAATAAACTTCCTCAGATGCTTTGTGTTGAATTTTGCTGAAATTATGAAGTCTATTACTAACATGTTGAAGAAATATGATGTGATAAAATGGTCTTTGGAGGAGAAATAATCTTTCCAAACAATCAAGCAAGATTTATTTGAAGCACATGTATTGGCCATCCCTGACTATACCAAAGATTTATTCATCTTTTTCTTTCCCTCGAATGAAACAATTGTTGTTGTACTGCTGCAGAAAAACAAAGAAGGGTATGAGCAACCCATAACATTTTTCAGCAGAGCCCTCTGAGATGTTGAACTCAAGTATGATATATTAGAGAAACAATATTATGCATTGGTCAAAGCACTCAAGGCCTTCAGGGTTTATGTGCTATGGTCTAGCATAACGGCCTTTGTTCCTAGCATCAGTGTCAAAGAGATTCTGGTCCAGCCAGACAACAAGGGGAAAAGAGGAATATCGATTGTCAAACTATTGGAGTATGACTTGCACATAAATCCCACCAAGTTGATCAAGGGGCAAGGACTGGCCAAATTGCTATTAGAATCAAACTGCAAGGCACTATAATTGCATCAAACCTTCACCCACTCAGATGCACCCATCATACAACCTAGACAAGACAACTTATAGGTATTTGAAACCTACTCCTCTTCGCCTTGGTATAACAATATCATCTATTTTTCAGCAAAATTTTGAATTCCCCCCAGATGTGAAGAAGATGAAGGCCAGGTCTCTCAAATTGAAAGCTATCAAATTCTGCATCTCAAACCAGAACCTATATTGGAGAGATCCTGCTGGCATCCTGTTAAGATGCCTTGATGAAAATGAAGCTAAACAAGTCACGACAGATATGCACAGAGGAGCGTGCAGTGGACACCAGCACTGGAAGTCCACAATGCTCAAGATCCCGAGGGCAGGATATTACTGGACCACCCTTTTCTCTAATGTATTTTTCATTTTTAGAGCATGTAATGAATGCCAGATGTTTGTAGGGAAGAAGAAGTTACTATCACTACCCCTGAAACCTATCAATGCCAATAGTCTGTTTTAGTAATGGGGGTTATACTTCATAGGAGAAATAAATCCACCCTCTAGTGGACAACACAAGTAGATCCTCACTGCCACCAACTACTTCACCAAATGGATTGAGGTTGTACCCACCAAGAATGCCACTGACAAGGTAATCATGAATTTCTTAGAAACTAATATTTTTTCCATATTTGGTTTCCCCAGTAATCTTGTAACAAACAATGCCCAAGCATTCAAGTCCAAAGCCATGATTGACTTATGTGGTAGTCACAACATTTCCTTGACACATTCCACACCGTATTACCCTCAGCGAAATGGCCTGGCAAAATCATCAAACAAGACTCTCATCAGGATCATTAAAAATTTATTGACTGAAAACAAAAAATTCTGGGACTCTAAACTCAAATATGCCTTATGGGCTGACAGGATCAACACTAAGAAGTTTCTAGGAACCTCACCATTCCATCTTGTTTATGGAATAGAAATTTTTTTTCCTACTCAACTCGTTATACTAGTCCTGAAATTATTGTAGGAGGATATTGAGGATCCCAATAACATCCAACGAAGGATCTTCCAGATTATAGAATTTCAGTAGAAAAGAGAGGCACTTGATCAAAGAAAAGAGGCATACCAGACCAAGATCAAATCAGTCTTTGATAAGAAAAACAAGAAGGATATTTTTCAAGAAGGTGACCTGGTTTTGAGGTGGGATGCCAGAAGGGATGACAAGTCCAAGCATGGTAAATTCAAAAGCCTCTGGTTTGGCCCTTTTAAGGTGGTGGAAGTTCTGAACAACAACACATTCATCCTGCACAATCTAGACGATACAAAGATCTTTGAAGACCCAGTAAATGGGCGCTTCCTGAAACACTATTGTGTTTAAGAAAGGGGGGAGGCCCCTCTTGTACGATAGTCACTCCTTTATTTATTTCTTTGGATTAGTTAGTTGTGTGAATAAATAATCCATAGTCCAATAAGTCACTGGGGTGCAGTTTAATCTTTTAATTCAATAAAATGCATGGATGAGGGACAATGACATATACACAGGGATGAAAAACAGAAACGAGGGTAAGTGATAAAAGGTAAGAGCATTTATCTAATCTCAAGACACCGATAAATAGTTATTAGAACCTCATAGAGACGAGCTATCCCCAGTTGGAGCCAATGTTGTAACCTAGTTCTACTTCCCCTGCCTCTCCTCTCTTTTTCCCTATGCCTTTATCAATTCTTCCTCTTCTGGATGGTTAATTCATTTTCCCATTACTGAGTGACTTGGTTCTTATTAGTCTCTTTCTGGTTTGAGTTTTTGTGTGTTTTTGTTCTTTTTTTATTGAAAGGATGAAATATATGTTGGATTTGGTTTGAATTTCTTGTCATTATATTTTCCATTGATCCATCTCACCATAGGTTGACCAAGCCTTTATATACACAGGAAACGCCCGTGGACAAACGCAACCATTCAGAATGGTCATTTATGGGCTAGTATCACTGAAATGAATAGGGAAATTTTCAATGGTAAAGATTCACCAAGCAAATCATATCAATGGTTGTCTCCCATTCATGGGTGTAGAAGCATGCAAAGTTTAACATCAAGAGTCATCCGAAAACCTGAAGTCCCAAAGTAAATCTAGACCATCCATCAAAGGGGACACGTGGCAACATTTCTTTCACTTCGGGGATTTTCCTCTGGGAGATTTTTCATGATTCACATTTGAAACTCCCAAAACCTGGACATCCAAAGAGAATCTGGACCGTTCATCCATCATGACACCTGGCGACAGATCATTCACTTCAGAGATTTTCCTACAGGATATTTTTCATGTTTCACATTCAAAACACCCGAAGCCCAAAATTATGAAGTGAATATGGACCATTGATCCCAAGTCAATGAGAATCATCAATCCTTGCAGCAGGTAAATATCACCCGAATCACAGATCATCATCATATTGACGATCATGCTTCCTTGCGGGGACATAAACTTCTCGAGCATTAATTTTCCTAAGTGGTCCCGCAATTGGAACCATGGTATTGTTGGAAGTGTTAGCGCACATTGTTGATCGGGGGTGTTTTCCCTAGGAAATGGCATTTTGGAAAAAGAAATGAAAGAAAGTGGGAAAAAACCCACAAAATGGCTTCTATCTTAAGTCGGATGAATGAGGTGATATTTTGGCATGACATGGTAAGAAGTGTGTGGATCTAAGTGGCTAACCTTGGCACACTCAGATCTATGGCTCAAGATCCATATCAGACCCTTCCCTGACATTCTAACTTTAATGAGGGGGGGGGTCCGAGCTAATCAGTTTTCAGGTGTGGGAGCCCCACTATCATGGTGCTTCCTCGTTAACTCGGACCCCCCCCCTCACTAAATAGCTTACCACTCCCCCCCTCCAAGTAGACTGCTTATCTCTCTCGCCTCCCACCAACACCTGTCCTCCACTCACTCTCTCTCTGCCTATCACATCTCCCGCTTCCCCTCACCATCCCATCCTCGTATCTTGCCCTCTCACTTCTTGACAGGTGCCCCTCTCTTACTCCATGTCATCTCCACCTAAGAAGGTTTTCCCCACCTCACTAAGCCATTGAATCCCCCTTCTGCCTCCACATAGTATTTATGTGCCACATCACCTCTGCCCCTTCATACTTCAACTTTCCCATGTCAACCCCTAAGCCTTCCTAGTAGCACAGTTTCAGAGTGCGACCAACATGTTTTCGAGGTGCCGGGTTGACTTGGGTCGTCTTGATCCTGATGAAGACAGTTAATGAAAGCAAGGATGATGGTTGAGACATCATTTCCTTCCATAAATAGAAGGCCAGAAAGGGACAAGTGCAGAAGCAAGCTGACAGTTCAGTTTGACAAAGATCGCATCTGACATAAGACTACATGGATAGACTGATCAATGCCTACATGTGCAGCCTGACAAAGAATTTCATCAATGAAAATCCTTGAACGCGTGACATGATCGTGTCTAAGGCATTTACAGCCAACTCTGAGTATATGTAGGCAAATTTTTCCATTTTGGAGGGGTCGATGGTTGAGATAAGCTGTCGTATTGTAATGTTTTAATGAAGCTCTGGTTTACTGGTTATGTAATTTGATTTGAGGCTTCTTGTTTAATGAAATTCAGATTCTTGTTTTCGTCTTATTTTTCATTTGATACTGAGAGTTCATGATTGGAGGATTCACATGAATTGTTGTGACTGTGTTGCAATGGAGGTTTTATTGCAGTGTTGTTATAGCGTTTTCTTAGTTTCCAAAATTTTTTAGGTCCAGGAGGATCTTGTTCTTGAAGATTTTCTTCCTTAGGCTACTGGAAGACCTGATGTTCATAGCAGACCTCTACATATCCTCACTTGTTCTCCCCCCTACTCACCCTTTACTACAACTTACTGACTGGAGTTAAATCAAGACCTCACTTTCTCATGCATTGTCTGGTCTAGATTTCTGACTTAATGCGATATTTTCTTGAGTTTGCACCCATTTGACCTCCTTTAATTACCTATTGTGACATACAAACTTATGGGTATCGGGCTTAACTCTGCTGCAATCCAGAGGCGACTTCTAGTGCTAACATTTCTAGCACTGTTGTCGGGGACAAATTGAATATTTTCCCTGGGATAGAATGACAAACCTTACTGATTCTGAAGGTTCATCAAAACTTAATACCATTGAAGATTGCAACCTGCACCTGGTGACTCCACTATCTGGCAACTCCACTAGTCTGACTCCACTATTTCAACTGGCTCCGAAAGGTAGAAACACGAGGTCTCACCCACAACTGCCTCTAGTTGCGCCTGAAGTTGATCCAGAGAAAATTATCAGAAAGGATAAGACCCCTCAAGAAGGTACTTTAGCTATCGAACAAAGTGATTCTGGTAGTTTTCATCATCCTCCCTCTGAAACTCCATTAGCTTCTTCTCATGCTCTTATTATATCTTCTGTTGGAGTTTCTAGAGCCTTAAATTTTGGGATTTTTCCTATTGTTTTATCCTCTCCTGGCCTCAGTTTGGAAGGATAAAGTTTTGACACTCCCGTCTCCCATGAGGTTGTTCCCTTGCTTAGACCCAAGACCTTAGGAGATTTTCCCACTTGAGGTTTTAATATCCCTTCCCCTATTAGAGTTTCTATAGGAGAAGCCTTTGTTCCTACCAGTGTTGCAGCCTTCGTCCCAGACACCCAATTGTTTCCTCCTTCTCCCATAACTACAGTCCCAACATCTCCTACCCTAACTCCATCTCCTCCTAATTCTCCTCCTGTTCACACTCCAATGGCAGAGAAAATCCACCCAGAAACAGAATGGATGCTATAGTAGCTTATAGATATTCCCCTCTCATGTCACCTCAACCTCTAAACACCCTTATTGCTAGTGGCCACATTAAGTAGCTACCTAAGTTCACAGACGAGGGAGACATAACCGCAGAAGATCACCTTCCAGCCTTCTACAGTTTTGCTGACAACTATGTCATCGTACATGAGGATGTGTGGATGAGGATTTTTTTTCATAGCCTTGATGGAGAGGCTAGGAAATGGTTCAGGGCCCTCACTCCTATATCCATTGATGGAATTGAAGCCTTATATGATGCATTCTTAAGGCATTGGGCAAACAATAAATATTTCCTCTACTACATTACAGAGTTCAGATCATTGAAGAAGAAGGAAGGGGAATATGTTTCTGATTTTTCAAAGAGGTTTATCAAAATGTATAATAAAATCCCTGTTGAGATTAAACCCACTGAAAAATCTTCTATAATTACTTATGCTAATGCATTTGAAACTAATTTTTGCCTCCTATTAAGAGAAAGAAGAGTTGCTTCCTTGGTTCATATGGAAGATGAAGCCTTGGAAGTGGAATCCAACATCTTGGCAGTGAACAAACTCAGGGGTAAGGCTGATAGAGACAAAGGAAAGGGGAGGTCTGAAGCTTCAACCTTTGGTTCCTCTACTTCTCCCCCTCAAATGGACGAAGTAAACAAGTTACTGAAATCACTTTCAGCTAGAATGGAGAGATTGGAATTGGAGGGGAAGCAGACATATAGAAATCCTCAAAATGTTGATAACAGAGGCAACTTTAGGAGGCCTAATAACAATTCTCCTTAGATTATCCAAAGGGAACAAAGGAACAGAGATAGAGATGATCAGAAAATCCAGACCCCTCTCCAAAATAATCTTGTTACGGATGATGAAGGAGAGGAAGAAGACCTCTATCTAGAAATCCATTGTCTTAGAGACACATCCTCTTTTCCTCACTTAACTCAATCAACATACGAGGAGTCTTTCATGGACAACCAATTAAACGAGCTAAGCAAGGGGGAAAAGGCTAGCAACAACCCAAGTAGATACAACCTCAGGTCCAAAAGGAAAGAAGGAAAGCCAGATGTTCTTGATCAACCTACCAGAGTAGAAAAGCCTTCTAAAGATGTAGCAGATGACAACAGAGGTAAGAAAATTTAAATGCCCTCTCTAGTGGTTAAAACTCCTGTCCTGGAAACGAAAGAAATTCCAAAACCCACATCCTCTTTTAATTTCGAGCATGAGATTCATAAAATTAGGAAACCTGTACCCCTTTCAGAACTGGTGAAGCATGAATATTTCAAAAGGAGCCTCTCTAATATGTTACTGCCTGAACTCTCAAATCATCCCACAAACCCAATCAATTTGCAAGATGAAAAGATAGCAGTCATCTTAGGTCCCATGGTAGAATATAGAGACGATTCATCCCCTCCCTTCTATACCTCATTGAACATACATGATAAGGTGTTGCATAATTGTCTTATGGATTCAGGGGCTTCTCATAATCTCATGCCCAAAAATTTCATGGAAGAACTAGGGTTGGGCATCACAAAATCTTATCATGATTTGTATTCTTTTGACTCTAGGAAAGTGCAATGTCTGGGGATCATCAAATACCTAGTTGTGACCTTGTTCCAACTTCCCATGAAGAGTGTGGTCATGGATATTGTAGTAGTTGATGTCCCTCCCAAGTTTGGCATGATTTTGTCAAGATCATGGATAAAAAGACTTGGAGGAACCCTTTAAATGGACCTCACATATGCTACTGTTCCTATGTTTGGGGGGGAGCATAGAAGGATTTACAGGGAAGCTCAATTGGCCTATATCATTAGTGATGAAACGAACCCCACCAACCATCCTATAGTTTCACTTGACACTGATTTGGGGTCTATTTTATTACAGCTCACTGATACTCTAGAGCCTCCCCTTGAAATCAAAAAACAGTCCATAGCTTTTTATGAAGATTCTTCCCCCATCACCTATGTTTAGAAATTGTTCTTTGACGGAGCCTTTTCTACAGAGGGTGTTGGTGCTGGAATGATCTTGGTTTCACCAACTCAAGAGACCATACCTTTGTCTTACAAGATAGAATTTGAAACTACCAATAATATGGAAGAGTATGAATCTCTTGTGTTGGGTTTGAGGGCTACAAAAGACATGGGAATCAAAGAGATATATGTGTTTGGGGAAGTTGAGTTGGTTGTCAATCAAATCATAAATATTTACCAAGCTAAACATCCTAGGTTGATATCTTATAGGAATGAAGTGTGGGACCTAATTGACAATTTTTTCATAGCTTTTAACATTTCGTTCATTCCGAGAGAAGAGAATACAGTGGCTGATTCTTTGGCTATTTCGACAAGAAATTTCAAAGTTCCCCTGCCACCCAAGCTTAGGTATGATATAGAAGTAAAATATAGACCCTCTATACCAGACAATGTCAAGCATTGGAAGGTGTTTGAGGATGATCTTGAGATCAAGAGGTTCCTAGAAAATGTTGATGAATTTTGTGCATTACACATAGATCAAGATCATGATTCTGAAAATGATCTTCATGCTGATGTATTTATAAAGAAAATTGCTAATCATCGCATTGTGCAGTTTCCTAGAAATCACATTCTGAAGGGACTAGTCCCTTTGGAAAGGATTTTTGATAGTAATGATGTAGCAGTAAAAGCCAAAAGGCTGATTGATGACATTGACATATCTGAATGCTACATTGGTACAAAGAAAAATCCTAAGTTTTTCAAATTGTTCAGCAGCCTATCAAGGGAGCAGAGGGTTGAATATACTGAGTTGTTGAAACAGTTTGTTGACGTGTTCGCATGGACATTTGAAGATCTCAGGACTTATGAAATAGGTTTCATGGAACATAAAATCCCACTGAAAGAGGAAGCTAAGTCATTTAGGAAGAAATTGAGACTGATAAATCCTATGTTGTTGCCTATCATGGAAAAAGAGGTGAAGAAGTTGTTGGATGCCCATATCATCATGCCTTTGAGGTATTTAGAGTGGGTGGCCAAATTGGTCCCAGTGAGAAAGAAGAGTGGGGAAATCAGACTCTGTTTTGATTTCAGGAACCTGAACAGAATCTCAAAGAAGGACAATTACCCCTTGACGAAGATGGAACACATATAATAAAGGGTAACTGGTGCATCAAGGATATCCATGATTGATGGATTTTTCAGCTACAATCAGATCTCGTTCCTGCCTAAAGATAGAGAAAAAACAACCTTCATCACTCCTTGGGGTACATTCATGTATGCTAAGATGCCCTTTCGATTGATGAATGCAGGCGTGACCTTTCAACGAGCCATGGATATAGCTTTCATTAGTGAAAGGGACAAGGTCATGGTCATCTATCTGGATGATATTACATTTTTCTCTGGATCTAATACATAGCATTGTGAACATTTGAAAAGGGTTTTCTTGAAATGCAGAAAATTTGTACTCTCCTTAAATCCTAAGAAATCATTGTTTTCCATGAAGGAGGGGAAATTATTGGGGCACATAGTATTAGTTGAGGGAGTTAGGATTGATCCCAGAAGGGTAGAAGTAATCCAAACCTTTTCATTACCAAGATCTAGGAAAGAGGTCCAGTCTTTATTGGGGAAAATCAATTTTCTGAGGAGGTTTGTTTCCAACTTTGCTAAGATGGTTAAGCTTATAACAACCATGTTGAGGAAAGGAAATGAAGTTAAGTGGATTGTTGAGTCTCGAAATTCCTTTGATCAGATAAATAAATCCTTGAATGAAGCACCTATGCTTATAAGTCTTGATTACTCAAAGGATTTCTTCATTTTTTCATTTTCTTCTTTTGACACAGTAGAAACTGTTTTATTGCAGAAGAATGTTGAAGGGTTGGAGAATCCCATTTCTTTTTTAGTCGGGCATTGAGAGAAGCTGAAGTAAAATACGACATCATGGATAAGAAGGCATACACTTTGGTTAAAGATCTCAAATCCTTCAGAGTCTATGTGTTGCACTCAAATGTCATTGCATATGTTCCCTCAACCTCTGTGAAAGAAATTATCATCCAGCTAGACATAGATGGAAGGAGGAGTAGATGGACTACCAAGATCCTTGAATTTGATCTGGAGATAAATCCCACCAAATTGATTAAAGGTCAAGGTTTAGCCAAGTTGCTGGCTGAGGATAATTGCAAAGATTTGGGGGTAAATTTAATCATCACTTACTCATAAAACTAGCAGGTTGAGCAGTCTAATACAAATGCTTAGGTCAACCCCCCAGTAACAGGATGTCCTTGGTACAAGGATATTATATATTTTCTACAAAAATTGCAGCTCCCGATGGCATGCAAAAGAACAAGGTAAAATCTTTAAAGCTCAAATAAACTAAATATTTCCTTATAGATCAAGTCTTATATTGGAAACATCCCCTAGGAGTGATCTTAAGATGTGTAGACCCACAGGAAGAAAAAAGGATCATGTCTGATTTTCATGACAACCTGTGTGGAGGAAATCACTTATGGAGAATGATGACCTACAAAATTCTCAAGGATAGATGTTTTTGGCCTACTCTATTCACTGATGTCTATGTAAAAGTGAGAGCCTGTATGAAGTGTCAAAAGTTCTCAGGAAAGCAACAGCTAAAGTCCATACCATTGAAACCTGTGGTTTCTTCAAGACCCTTTGAGGAGTGGGGCCTGGATTTTATTGGGGAAATTCATCCTACATCCAGTGGCCAACATAGATGGATTATGACTGCCACAGATTACTTTACCAAGTGGATAGAAGCTATCCCCACAAGGAATTCTTCCCATAAGGCGATCATTGGTTTTTTGGATGATATTACAATAATATTTGGTTGTCCAAGTAGGATTGTCACTGACAATGTTGCGTCATTCAAGGCTGAACCATTCATCCAATTCTATGAATAGTTTGGAATTAAGTTGATCCACTCTACCCCTTAATACCCCCAAGGCAATGGATTGGCAGAGTCCTCTAACAAAATCCTTATTAAAATCATCAAAATACTGTTAGAGGACAAAAAGAAAGCATGGGATTCAAAGATTAAATTCGCTTTATGGGCGGATAGAGTGACGACAAATAGATCTCTTGGTCTCTCCCCTTTTCAGCTTGTATATGGAACCAAAACAGTTTTTCCCTCTCATCTTGCCTTGCCTATGGTGAAATTCTTTCAAGACTACCAGGGTTAGCTTGATGACATGATCAGAAGGATTCTATAGCTAGTAAAAGTACAAAAGATAAGGGAGCAACTTATGGATGAATCACATGACCACTAGCAGTGGATCAAGAAGGATTTTGACATGAAAGTCAGAAAGGAATATTTCCATCTAGGAGATTTGGTTCTAGAATCAGATGCACCATTTCCCGCTTCCCCTCACCATCCCTTCCTCGTATCTCTCCCTCTCACTTCTTAACAATTTCCCCTCTTGTACTCCCTATCATCTCCACCTAAGCGGGTTGTCCCCACCTCGCTAAGCCATCAAATCCCTCGTCTTCCTCCACATTGTCTTTCCGTGCCACATCACCTCTGCTCCATCATACTTCAACTTTCATGTGTCGGCCCCCACGCCTTCCCGGTAGCATAGTTTCAGAGTGCGGCCATGATGTTTTGCAGGTGTCGAGTTGACTTGGGTCATCCTGATCCCGATGAAGACACTTAGTGAAATAAAGGAAGGTGGTTGAGACATCATATCCTTCCATAAATAGAAGGATGGAAAGGGATGAGTTGCAGAAGCAAGTTGTCATTTCAGTCTGACAAAGATCGCATTCGATAGAAAACTGCATGGATAGGCTGATCAACATCTGCATGTGCATCCTGACAGGGAAGTTCATCAACGCAAAGCCTTGAATGTGTGACATGATCATGTCTGAGGCATTTAGAGATAGCTCTGAGTATATGTAGGCATTTTTTTCCATTTTAGATGGGTCGATGGTTGAGCTAAGCTCCCGTATTGTAATGTTTTAATGAAGCTTTGGTTCACTAGTTATGTAATTTGATTTGAGACTTCTTGTTTAATGAAAGTCGGATTCCTTTGTCTGTCTTATTTTTCATCTGATACTGAGAGTTCATGATTGAAGGATTCACATGAATTGTTGTGACTGTGTTGCAATGGAGGTTTGATTGTAGTGTTGTTATATCATTTTCTTAGTTTCCATAAGTTTTTAGGTCCAAGAGGATCTTGTTCTTGAAGCTTTTCTTCCTTAGGATGCTGGAAGACTTGATGCTCATAGAAGACCTCTACATCTCCTCACCTGTTCTTCCCCCTAATCACCCTTTACTACAACTTACTGACTGAAGTTAAATCAAGACCTCACTTTCTCATGCATTGCCTAGTTCAAATTTATAATTTAAAGCGATATTCTTGAGTTTGCACCCATTTGACCTCCTTTAATTTACCTATTGTGACATACAAACTGATGGGTACCGGGCTTACCTCTATTGCAATCCATAGGTGACTTCTAGTGCTAACAGGAAGGATATGTGGCATCTTGTGGTGGATTGTGGGCCCAAAGGCGGTATGGATCCAAACCACCTTCAACATCTCCCGCAATCACATGCTTGAATGAAATATGATCACCACGTCACCTCACCTCATCTCACTCAATACTCTCTCTCCTCTCACCACTCGACACTTTTCCTCTGGTAACCCCCATGTTGATCTCCATCGGTGGTGGCCCACCTCTCTAGATCAATGATCCTTGTCACAAATTGGACCCCCCTGACTATTCTACCTTTAATTATGGGGGGAGGGGGCGGTCTGAGTAAGTATTTTTTCCATCGCAGGCCCTACCTAATGTGGAGGCTCCTCAAGAACTTAGACCCCCCCCCTCTCTAATCTTCTTACCACCTACACCCCCCTCTGAGTTCCTCCCGGGTTTTTTTTCAATACCGCCCCCTCTTGCCTTTCACCACCTATTCTCCACTCACTTCCAAACATATCTACTCCTCCTATCCCTACATGCCACTTGTATCCTTCACTACACATAGCCAACTCCATACTCTCAATACCTCCATCATATTCACACCTCCTATCACTTTGACATCTGTCTTCACACGTCATATACCATCGCGTCCATTCATCATGTCTCCCAATTGGATGCTCACCTCCACATCTCCCCTCATGCTGAATGAGTCGACAACCATTCCAAGGAATTTATTTCACATGTACATATGGCATATGACAGGGTCAATACAGAGTGTGCTTGGCTTCTGAAAGCTCAAGCATAGATAGAGACTTAAGTCTCAGTCACAGTTCTACGCAAATTAGTTTCAGAAACACTTCAACAAACTCTGCTCATGTAGCTGGTTATCTCCAGTGGCCTCCAACAACTCATAGAAATTCCTTCATTCAACACAGAGCTCTGCTCTGTCACTCTGAGGCCTATTTTCGGCCACCCAGTTCCTCCAACACATGCATCAGTTCTGTCGCAGAGACAGTAGTAGTTTTATTTGATTAAGTCTAGCATTTTCTTATATTAGATGCAAGAGTGGTCTTATGTGTGTGATAAGAACCACACTTGTTGATTAAGTCCAGTTTCTTAGTAAAGTTAATTATTTGATCTGTGAATAGTTCCCTAAGGACGAGAGCCTCTACAACTCTTTTAAATAGTTAGTTTTTGGATATTGTAAAGGCCGAATTTTTTGAGGAAAGAATAGCAATAGAAATAGGTTGGATTAAATCTCTCTACCTGGTGAACATAATCTTGATGACAATGTTTCATTCAACTCTTTATGTGTTTTCATTCTTATCTTGAATACAATTTTTTATTTGTGCAACGTACATCTCATCTCCTTTCAGCTATTGTATGACTTATTTTTACTGATATGCAACCTGTCAAATAGCTAATACTTTGGTGAATTATTTTTTTTCTGCAACCTATGGCAGTTATTGTGTTTTGATACATGTTTGATGTCTTGAAATGATATTTTAAGTATTGAACTTCTTGCAGCAGATTATTCATTGAGTAGTTTGTTGTTTCCCTCTATTTTATATTATTTCACTGGTCTATCATTAGTGTGCCATCAGCCAAAGAGGACCCTAATCCATATTGTTCTGCCAACCCAAACTTGACTTTGTCTTGATAGAATAACCCTCTGACCAACCAACAAAAAAGTTAAAAGAAGAAATCATTCTAAATTGATAGGTGTCCTAGCTTTTCCCTTTAGCAGTCAAGTGCAGACCTTAGGACCAACACTTTCTAATCTAGGTATTTCATATTTTGTGTTTGTATCTACCTTTTATTCCATGAGAGAGGCTCTAGGGAAATCTTATCAAAAACCCACTTTTGAGTCCTTTTGTGATGCTTTGATTAAAGAGGAAGATAACCTTGTACAACTTCAAGTGATTAGCAATGCACGTACCTCCAACAAAGACTTAGTTGCCCAATAGAAAGATAAACCCAAGTATCGCAAGAAGAAACATCCTCGCTACAACAACAAGCAACATAAGGGTCCCAAACCCACTTAGATAGCTTCATCTCCTAATGGTGACAAAGGAGCAAAATATAAAAATAAGAAGACTGACAGACATTGAAACTTTTGCGATAAAGATGGCCATGATGAGTCCAAATGTTTCAAGAAGATGGCAACTTTAGAAGCAGTGATGAAGAAGCACAACATCAGTATTGATTCTACTTCTTCTTCTTCTTCTCATGGACATGCACTTTCTGCTTCTGGTTTGTCCTTCAATACAACTTCTACTTCTTCTTCTGATGAGTGGCTTATTGATTCTGGAGCATCTTATCATATGGCTAAGGATAAAGACATATTTTCTTCTCTAAATGAATGTAACACCAAGAAAATATTTGTTGGTGATGATATATCTCTTAGTGTTGTAGGATATGGAACAATTCAAGTAGATAATGGCCATTTTAATGATGTATTGTGTGTTCCAAGTCTTTCTTGTAACCTTCTATCAGTGTATCAAATCACTCATTTAGGTGAAGGAAAAACCGTAGAGTTTTCACCTCACCAAGTTCTAATCAAGGATATAAAAGATCATAAGGATGTTCTTGTAACTAGAATTGTTGATTATATTACCAGGTTGTACAAGTTTGAAAACTTTGGGTCGTCATCTTTTTCATCATTTTTTGTTTCTCATAGTGATGACTTAAGAAAAATTTGGCATGAGCGGTTTGGTCATCTAGACTATCGCTCATTGCAGGAACTATGTAATCAACAAATGGTGACTGGTCTTCCTCCTATTTCATGTAGAGATGGTGTTTGTGCCAGTTGTATTCTCATAAAACATCATCGAGACAGTTTTGAAAAACATGCCTCTTGGCACACCTCGGTCCCTTTGCAGCTTGTTCACAATGATTTGTGTGGTCCACTTTCTTCTCCTTCTTTTCCTAGGTGCAATTATTTCTTAATTTTCATTGATGATTTTTCCAAACGTACTTGGGTTTACTTCTTAAAACTTAAGATATAGGTTTTTGACAAGTTTTTGGCCTACAAGGCCCTTGTAGAAAAGCAGTCTAGACATCAAATTCAAAAGTTAAGAACAGATGATGGAGGATAATATGTGAACAATAATTTTAGAAGTTATTGCACTACATAGGGCATCCAAATGCAACACACTATTCCATATACACCACAACAAAATGGTGTTGCTGAGAGAAATAACCGCACATTAAAAGATATAGCTAATTGTACGATCCAATCTAAGGGATTAAGTCTAAAGTATTGGGTGGAAGCAATCAACTATGAAAATTACATAGTCAATTGCACTCCCACAAAGGCTTTTAAAAATATAACACCGGAAGAATATTGGACCAAAATTAAACCAGATGTAAGTCACTTCTGTGTATTTGGAAGTATAGCATGGGCTCACATTCCTGAGGAGAAAATCAAAGCATTGCAGCCTAAAAGTGAGAAGTGTATATTTGTTGGTTATTCTGAAGATGTCAAATGTTATAGACTTCTTCAACCACATTGTAATGAAATTATTATTAGAAGAGATGTTAATTTTGATGAAAATATCTTGGCCCGCGATCCTAATTTGGCGATTGTTCCTTCTTCACCCTATGATCCATCTTTGGTGTTTGTGCCTTCTCTTGTTCCTATTTTGGTTTCTTCTTCAGATGATGATAGCGAGGATGAAAATCCACCTCTGCCTACTCACCTTCCTCCAGATGAGTCCTTTGAACCTAAATGAACACCAGTTCCACCACTTCCTAGATGGGTCCATTCAACACGAGAAGTAGTTGGTGGTCTTGTCGGTGATCCTTCAAATCAGTTTCGAACACGTTCATAGTTCCAGCATGCCTCCTCTCTTTTGGCACAAGTTTCAGAGACTCATGATCGAAAGACATTTGTAGAAGCTTCAGGTCATCCATATTGGGATACATCAATGAATGAAGAGTATCATTCTTTAATGGAAAACGATACTTGGGATCTTGTACCTCTTCCAAAAGGAAGAAAAATTCTCATATGTAAATGGGTCTAAAGAACTAAGTATGCATCAAATGGAAGTGTTGAAAGACACAAGGCTCGATTAGTTGCAAAAGGATTTTCCCATGTTGAAGGAATTGACTATAATGAAACTTTTTCCCCTGTAGCCAAAATGAATACCATCTGCCTTATTATTTCCCTTGTTGCCTCACATAAATGGGAGGTCCATCAAATGGATGTTAAATTGGCCTTCTTGCATGGAGATTTGCAAGAAGAAATATTCATGGAACAACCTCCTGCATATGTCCAAAATAACTCTAGCCTTGTTTTTTTGCCTTAAGAAATCTCTTTATGGTCTTAAGAAAGCTCCTTGAGCTTGGTATGCCAAAATGGACAACTTTCTTATTGACATTGGATTCTCTAGATGCCATTCTCATCCTAATGTCTATACCAAGAAAGTAGGAATCCATCTCATAATCCTTGTCCTTTATTTTGATGAACTTATCCTTACTGTTAGTGACTCAAAAATTTTAAACCATGTGAAAACAATCCTTAAGAAGAAATTTGAAATGACAGACTTATGCTTTTTGCACTGTTTCCTTGGCCTCCAAGTTTTGCAAACCAATGAAGGAATTTTTGTTTCTGATTCTAAGTATTCTTGTGACCTTCTTCTTCGCTTTCACATGGATTATTGTAAACCAACCCCTTCTCCCTTCTAGTCTCGAGTCAAGCTTACTACCACCTGTACTTCTCATGAAGTTGATGCCACCCTATACCGTCAGTTAGTTGGTAGCCTCTTATACTTGACTCACACCCATCTTGATCTTTCCTTTGTTGTTGGTCTTATTTCCCGATATATGAAAACACCCCATGAAATCCATTGGAAAGAATATAAAAGGATACTTCGCCATGTCTGTGGTATAGCTCAGTTTGGGATACATTACATTTTAGGGGGGACTCCTTTATTGGTTGGTTTCACTGATTCATATTGGGCCAACGACCCTAATGATCGAAAGTCTATTGTAGGTTATGTTTTCAGCCTTGGTTCATAACCTGTCACTTGGGCTTGTAAGAAACAACAGGCTATTGCACTTTATTCATAAGAAGCACAGTACCGTGCAATGGAAAATGCAAGTCAGGAAGCCTTGTGGCTTCGACAGATCCTTTCATAGTTTCTATTCTAGCAGTAGCATCCAACCAGCCTTTGGTGCAACAATCAGAGTGCCATCAAGATCGCCAAAGACCCAATTAAACATCAGTGCAACAAGCACATCGAGCTACACATGCACTTCATCGGAAATCTCATTCATGATCAAGTTATTGAAGTGCTCTTTTTCCCTATAGAAGATCAAGTTGCAAACATTTTCACAAAGTCTCTTACAGAAGCGAAGTTTTCCAAACTTCGATCTATATTAGGATTTCAGGAAGTTGTCATTAAGAGGGGATAGTCTCTAATGCCTCCTCCTTCTCCTATTGTGTCACTATTGTAAATCCTTCAATCGTATCCCAAGTTGTTCTTAAGGGGGGATGTTAGGATATATAGACACTTAGGAGTTAGTTAATATCTACTTGGTCTAATGCGTCGTTAGGTAAAAGTGTGTTTATTTAGTATGCATTAGTATGCACTTGTATTTAGGAATTCCGACGGTCACGATATGTTCCTGACAAAGAGTGATCTGATGGTTCATATTATCCTCGATCTCAACATCCATTGATATGTGGCTTAACACCCAATTGGTCCATGATCTCTATTTAAAGAGCATGGAAGGTCATTTGTCGATGATCGATTGTGAGAAACTCTGTTGTAAAATCTCTCTGTAATATTTTTCGTTTGCATTAATAAATTGCTCCAAGTGGCTGCATTGGATGGGACCGTGGATATTTCCCCGTAGGGGTTTTACCACATCAAAACATTGGTGTGTTGATATTTCATCTGGTTGTGTGAGTGGTTACTGAAGGTGTTCGTCCTCTGTTGGAATACTTGTGTTTTCGAAAAACAAGCGAATTTTCCAACCTAGACAAAAAGTGAGTGA
>JZKD02S0471250.1:231983-261730 GCA_000966675.3 Picea glauca
GTTCTTTTAAACTCTTTGTAGAGACACTGAATGATGATCACAATAATGCAGGGAAATAAACAATAACACTTTCAACATCATTCACATATATGAGAAACACAGAGACAAATATTTCTTGAGGAAACCCATGCAGACTAAAAACCTATTTTTCTTTATATGATAAGTAATAGTTACATTCTTTACAGTATCATACATATGAGCACCAACTCATAATGAGGCTATAACCTCAGTTTTGCAATCTGCAACTTACTGAGAGCACCAACTCTCTATTTTCTCTAGCACCCACTAGAAGGAAGCACCAAATCCCTGGTTTCTCTAGCACCAACTAGAAGGAAGCACCAACTCCCTGGTTTCTCTAGCACCAACTAGAAGGAAGCACCAACTCTCTGGTTTCTCTAGCACCAACTCCCTGTGTTCAAGCACCCACTTGAACCTTTGAGGACACCAGTCATCCCTAGCTCCACCCAACCACCCTGAAATATTAATCTTTGCTACTGAAACTTATTACAGTGATATGATTTTCAACAATGGCTTACCAGACTCATCATTGTTCTGTTGCATTTCGTTGCTCTTTCTGCCTCATTGCCTTTCTGCACAAATCACTTGCATTGTCTGTTCTTCTGCTTTTTATACTCTGTATGCCATGTCCATTCATTGCACAGTTCCTCTTCTGTGCTAATCAGCTGCTACACTCTCCTCCTTCTTCACACATGAATCACCTTCACCAACAACAACCACAACAAACTCCAATAGTGACTGCAACCCCATCTCTTCTCTGTACCATGTATTTATAGCTTCTATGCACCTTTTGCATGCAATGTTCGCAATGCCTCTGCATGCTGACTCCGCGCCGTTATCCTCCACCTCTCGAGTGCTCTGTCTGATCAACATCATGACTCTTCATCTTCTCTGGTGGTTCACCCCACATTCCCAACATCACTGTATGTTATACTGAGATTCCTCAGCCTCTCTGGCAGTTTGAGACTCTTCGTCTTCTCTGTGATAGTCGAACTCACCTTCTATGTTTCAGTTACAGGCCTCAATGCTCATTAGTTGTCAATCGCCTCCACAAACATCTTCATTCCTCTCAGAGACTCTTCACCTCCTCTGTCAGTCATCCCGAAGTGTCTTTGCATCCTCTGGTAGAAACCATCAATGGTTTCTAGCAGTTTCATTGTGTCGTGCACCAGTAGCCCTCAGATCTCCTTCAATTTAATCTACGTCGTTGGATGAGCTTTATTAATCTTGCCTTTAAATCAGGTTTCAGCATTTTACCATTCATGTTGCATTGTGTTATTTCCTCTCCAAGTCGCGATTCATGAAACTCTGATATGGAGTTTGATCAATGATCCAGATCTGATCTCTATTCAACGACTGCGATTAAATCACGATTTCGCATATCGCAATATCGGGATTCTTGATGTCAATAATCTTTGACATGTCCAAATCACGATCCCCGATGCCTCTTTATTGACTGGAATCAACGGTCCTGATCAAATCTTGATCTGACGGCTCAGATTACATTGTGATTTCACATATCGTGAAATCAGGATTCCTGTGGTGAATGTTCTTTGACAACTTCAACACTTGATCCTCGAGACTCCGACGTGGTGTCCATCTGCTGTCGTCCCATGTGGATTGACATGTGTTGAATACTGCCACGTGTCACTCTAATTCGTGACTTACATGTGCCTGAAATGTTGAATCAGTCTGACACTTGTCAATACCTAGTTGTGCCACGTGTTCCTAGCTGACGTGATCTGTTGACGTGAGTCGCGTCGATGGTATAGATCAAATCTTGATCTGACGGTTCAGATTACGTTGGGATTTTGCATATCGAGAAATCGATATTCTTGTTGCATTGTTTCTTTGACATTTCCATCACGTGACCCTTGAAACTTCGATCAACGGTTCAGATGTGATCTTGATTTGACGGCTCAGATTACGCCGGGATTTTTCATATCGAGAAATCGGGATTCCTATTTCATTGTTCCTTTGACATTACCAATACGCGATCCTCAAAAATCCAATCAACGATTCAGATGTGATCTTTAATTGACGACTCAGATTATGCCTCTAACTTCAATTAGCCCTCCGGCTAAGCTCGTGGTCCACGTGACCTCCCCCTATATGACCGCAGCCAAACCTCCTCATCGGGGTTTTAGACTTTCCAATGTCGAAACATATATGTCCTCAGGATTAACGATCCCTAGAATCCCGACGTGCACTTTACGCACTAGCTCTCCTGGCTAGGCTCCTGGCCCATATGACCGTTATCTTGTGACCGCAGTCTTACCACTCGTCGGGGTTTCGAGCTTTTCAATGCCGCAATGCATTGGCTCACGGGATTCCCAATATGTGAAACCCTGATGAGTCAACTCTCCTTTCGGGATTTCACCTTGGCTTTTCCCAATGGTAAACCTCATGCATCTCTTGTCCGATATGATGAATGATGGTATTTATGGATGAGATCCAACATTTCTCGATCTCTCCCTTCTGTAGGCTTCTCTTAAGATCCTCCTGGACGTAGAAACCAACGGTCCAAATCTTCTTCTTGAGCCGATCTGACGACGGCTGTGATCCCTCCTAAGATTTTCACACTTTCCTCCCAACCTTGGGAGAATTACAAGTTCTCAAAGGCCTCAACCTTTGTCTTCTTTCTCCTCTGCAAACTCCTGTATCTTGAGCTTTGTTGCGCGCGTTCTCCTCGACGTTGTTCCTCCTGATCTTTCACTTCTGAATCCTATTTTTCCTTCGATGCACACTTTGATCCTGCCATCTTCACTGCTGTACTTGCCATCAATGACAAGCATACGCTACCTGTTAAACATTTTCCAACACACTTCTCTTACATCAGAGTGTTCGGTTGTTCAGTTCCCCCATACTCTTTACCGTAATTTTTACCAAACCGACTAGTGTGTCGCAAGGTCGCACGACAAACTGTACTCGAAGGGATTAGTAAAGAACTCAAAGCTGTGCAGAAAAGGGTATCTGATCACCAGACCAAAGATCAACCAGAGACGTTAATAAATCAAGGAGGATATAGGCCATTGTCTTCACCAGATAAATCAACTACAGATAAAACTGGAAAACAGTTATCCATAGAAATCGGCAACCCCATTCAAAGTGTCACGTCGTTACAGTCCACTAGAGGAAACCCCAATACTGAGGTAATACTCATAGAATATATCACACCCATCTCTATTGAAGAGATACCTCCCTTCGATTCCTTTGTCAGTAAGAAAAGGAAAGTTGTGGTGAAGAAATAAATACACCAGAAAGAGGGTGAAACACTCAAAAAAAACAGAGTATTATTGGATGGACAAAGTTTGGAAGATGAATATTTTTCTACAGAGGTAGCTGACTCTTTTGGAGATTTTGCAACAACTAACATATTCTCAGTCAATAACCTAAAGCAAATACTGAAGTAGATAAATTAGATGATAATTCAGTTTCAAAATCAAATAAGGAATGCAGAAAAGAATGTTAGAGAAGAAGTCAATAAAGGACTGGAACAGGCTAGAGCTAGTGATAAAGAAGAAATCCAAATTATCAAGTCTAGTCTTGACGATATGCATAAGAATATGCAAGTGAGAGAAAGACAAAATATCCAGCAAGATGAGTTGATAAAACAATTGCAAGACAAGGTCAGTGCCAGTGAGAAAATGGTTGTGGATATAGCACTATTTCAAGCTCAAGTGTTGGAGGTGCTAAAGAAACTGGAAATATCTCAACAAAGACTTCTCTCTGAAGTAAAAATAGTCCAAAATTATTCTCAGGTGATGGATGAAGCATTAAGTAATATTTTTTTAAGAGAGAGAGAGAGAGGCCATCATTTCCCGAACTACCTTCCAAGAAATGGTTATATCATCAGCAAAAGAAGGAAGAGCTATGACATTTGGGTTGTCTATTTCAGAGAAAACCAGAGGTGATATTATACTAAAGACTTGGGAGTCAAACATAGCCGAAGGTAGGAAAATGGCTAAGGAATTGAAAGAATATTGTGAAGAAGTTTTTTGTTCACTTAACAAAGAATTATTAGGCTTCGATAAAGAAGATAGTTCTGGAACAATGGATCAGATTAATATAGCCAAACATAAGCTTGACATTAAAACAAATATGGAAGAAGCACAAGCTGAAATATCACAGATACAACAGGTTGATATTTCTCAAATAGATAGATGGCTAGTGAAGTCTAATCTACAACTGCAGTCTATTATTTTAGAGGATAGACAGATATAAGAGATATTGCCCCAACTAGAAAAGAAATTATACATTTTTTAGGCTAATAACTTAACAGGGTCTTCCGGGTTGGTAGCTGAATTTGTGGGCGGGTGCATCAAATGTATTGAGCAGGGAAAAGGTAGTAACTCTAGAAAAAAATGAATACAATCTATGTACATTATCTATTTTGGAGCTAGAATACAGGAAAGGAAAACGTTCATGCCAGCATAATGAGAAGATAAAGAAGATTGCAAATGAAGCGTTTCAGTTTCCATATTTTGTAATTATAATTATTCTAAAGATAGAGGAATTCCAGTCGTTTGAGGTTGAGAACTTTTGTATAAATACATATTCAAAAGAATGAGCAAGGGGTTGCTTCTTTCCGGTTGTAATTGAGAAATCTCTCCTAATTGAGAATTAATACAAGTGTAGACTAGAGATTCCACATTTTGCCTATTTGAGTTATGTGTCCTTCTGTCTTTCCATATTCCATCATATTTTTCATATATTTCCTTGATGAATGCCTAATCGCAATTTAGTACAACATCTTCTGTGGTTATATTTCATTCAGTTATCTGGTGACAAACATATTTTCCTTCGTATTGGCTATTAACAAATACAAGACCTGTGAGTAATTAGATTACTATATTTTATGCTTCATTAAAGGTTAAATTATCCATTTTGTTCTTCTGTAACAAATTAATATTCATTTGTATTTGATGCCTTGGTTTGTCTAATAGCTTTACATTCTTTTTTCATTACATCCAATATTTTCAAATTTAACTCAGACACGAAAAATGGCCTCTGAGTTGTTACACTATTAATTCAATTTAAGGAATTTTCTCACTTACCTAAGATAGAAAAAGATAACATTAAAAACTTTCCTTATTTCTTGAAGCCTAACATTGTGCTTTGAGCCTTAAGTGCAAAATCAAGAACAACATCTTTTTGACGTCGTTGTCAGGGACGAAGAAACGAAGTGATTTTTCCATGGGAGAACGACATTGGTAAGTTTCTCTCTTTGATAGTGAACAAAGATTGAATACATTATAAGGCTTAATTTTTATTTTTCACTTGGAGACTCCATAATTAATAAACTATTATTTGATCGAAGGAATACTAGACAAAACCCTGATGATAAGCAAACCACACCTATTTCCAACCCTGAAAAAATATTAAAACTAAGGGGATACCTTAAGCAAACCATTACGTCCACCAAAACAGTTTACCAACCTAAACCCACACAGTCTAATGGTAAGGTTCCACTTGAACCGTTAACTCCGCAAGAAGTTTCCACCCAAATCCTTTTCGGAGAAACGTCGGCTGATATAATTGAAGCTGAAATCATAAACCCCAAATTGGTTTTACCTGAGATAAAGACCAAAACTGATTCTACTACCCATTTTTCTAATAAAGGTAAAGGGATTATCTCGATACCTGATTTGATTGATATTCCATCAGTTCCCAAAGTAAAGAGTCCAACTTCTTGAAGTATTGAAGAATATATATTACACTCTTATTCGACTCCCATTGGTTCTCCCATTTATATATCCTGCAAATCTTAAGAACCTAGTCCTCGTCTCTCGCTTCCCTACTTTCCAGTTTTTCTATCTCGTGACGATCAATTCCTGGAACCTCTTTTGTGTCATCCTAAAGTAACTGAAAGGTCACTACACATATTTTAAAACCCCCTCTACAATCTCCAAGTCTTATCTCCTAGATTACCAATGGTTGTTGTCGGTGGAGGTGGTGTCGGAGGTGGCAGAGGTGGAAGAGGGAATGATGCAGGAGAAGGAGGAGGTGGTCAAGGGCCACCCCCACCTCCTAGGATCTTCACTAAAGTAGCTTCTAGATATGCTCCATTGGTCCTCCCAGTTCCCCTCCACGACTTACCCGAAAACTATATGAAAAATCTGCTAAAGTTCACAGGAGAGGGATACCTAACCGCGATTGAACATATAAATTTATTTGATCAATTTGTCGATATCCTCGGCCTCGAGCAAGAAGAAATATATTCAAATCTCTTGGTTCAAACCTTCGAAGGACAGGTGAGAACCTGGTTCCAAGGACTTCCAATAGGTTCAATAGGATCATATGACGATTTAGAAAGTGTCTTTCTCAGACAATGGGGAGAAAGAAAAGATCACCTTTGTTATTTAACCGAGTTTGGAGCTTTAAGAAAGAAAAATTCAAAAATAGTTCTTGAATTCACACAAAGATTTAATAAATTATATAACAAGATCCCAACTAAGGTTAAACCTTCCCAACTTGCAGCAAAAGTAACTTTTTTTGGGGCTTTTGAGCCCGATTTTGCTCTATTATTGAGAGAAAGGAGAGTTGTTGACCTTACTAGAATGCAAGACAATTATGTGGAGATTGAGTCAAATATGATGGCATCAGGAAAGTTAAAAACTAAAGTCAAAAAGGGAAATAAAGAGACTAGATGATTTAGAGAACAAGCAGGACACTCCAGATCTGGGAGATCCTCGAAAGATAAGATGCACTATATGAGAAAAATAATCAAAGAATTATCAAAAAAAAAATTGAAGATGGAACTAGATCAATCTAAAGAAGATTAATTCGCTAGAAAAGATTTCAGGAGGAACCCTAACTCCCAAATACAACAAAGACCAATTAAAAATAAAGATCAAAAGATTCAAAGTCTCTTTAAAAACGAAAATGTTATAGGAGGAGATGACATACAAGAGTTAGAGGAGTTAGAGGAAGATATGAATAATCTTGGCGATGACTGCCAACAACCTCATCTGACGAGACAAGATTATGAAAGATCTTTAAACACGGAATATAGGTCTAATAATGATGATAGCGTAAATATCATAGAATACTATTCTTATCAAGGAATCGTCGATAGTATAATGGTCGAGCTCCAACATAAGTATAATTTGAGGCCTAGAAATAGAAATATGACAACTACCCAACCGAAGATAATCTTGTCGAGAGGGGAAGTGGATGAGGCAACTCCCAAAGCTATTGAAAGACAGACCCTTAAAAGAAAACCCTCTCACACACAGTCTACCAAGACAAAAAATAGTAGAAACACCAGCTGCTAATACTAGAACAACGTAAAGTCCTACAACTAAAATGTAGACTGTCAAAACAAAAATAGTTGAAACATAGACTGCGGAAGCAAAAACAACTGAAACAAAAATAACACATACCATTAAAGAAGAAAGAAGGGAGATAGAGATCCAGACCAAAGAAACCGATAAAACCATGGGAAATTTCAGTCTAGAAAGTGATATTAATAAGATCAAGATTCATGTACCTCTGGTCGAACTAGAAAAGAACCCTACATACAGAAAAAAAATTGCCAAAATGATAAATTTTTCAGATATTGAAAGTCAGGCTGACGTTATAAATTTAGAAGATGATAAACCGAATATAGTGCTTGGTCCACGTTTTGAAGGTGCTAGAGATTTTGTCTCTCCTTTCTACATTACATTAACTATGCATGATCATCTTCTCCATAATTGCATCTTAGATTTTGGAGCCTCCCACAATGTGATGCCCAAATCTATTCTGGATAGACTTGGTATGGAAATTACCAGACCATACGAAGATCTTTATTCTTTTGATTCAAGAAAAGTTAAATGTTTGGGTATGATTAAAGATTTAGTGGTTAATCTTGCACAAATTCCTGTAAAAAGTGTTCTGGTGGATGTGGTTGTTGCTGATATCCCTCTGAATTATGGTACCCTGTTATCGAGGTATTGGGGTTCTAAGCTTGGAGGATCCCTTCAACTCAACATGACATACGCTACAATCCTGATCTTTGGCAGACAGTTCACCTGCCTGTACAAAGAAACAAGGCTGGCATATACAGTACGTGATCCACTAAATCCAAATAATTACCATGTGTATGTCATAGATCAGGATTTAGGAAATTGTATACTATCGATTGATGATGATTTAGAAGAATGTATAGAAGAAAATTATACAGAAAAAGGAAAAATTGAAAAAACAAATGAAAATGTAAATAAGATTGGAGTTTGGAAAATGTATTTCGATGGTGCTTCGTCATGTGAAGGAGCATGAGCCGAAGTGCTATTTGTGGAACCCGAGGATGAGTTTATTATTCCCTTCTCTTACAGATTACAACGGGATATCGATTACACCAATAATGTATGTGAATATGAATCCCTACTCTTGGGATTAGAGGTTGCAAGGAAGCTGAAAATTGAAAACATGATTGTTTACAGTGACGCAAAATTCATAGTAAAACAGATAAATCAGTAGTACCAGGCCAAACACCCAAGGTTGAGATCCTATAGAAATTGTGCCTAGGATCTGATTGATAATTTTTTCTCATTGTTTAATATCCACCACATCCACAGAGTTGAAAATCAACATGTGAATTCCTTGGCCAAAGCCACTGTGACGTTTGTACTCCTATTGTCCTCAAACTAAAATATCATATAGAAATGAGGCACAGACCAACAATACCAAACAATATACAATACTGGCATGTATTAGAAGATGATGAGAAAATCAAATAATTCTTAGAAATGGTGGACGAATTTGTTGAAACTCATATTGATCAAGAAAATTAGAATGATCTTGTTTGGATTATGGAGGAAGGTGAAGATCCCCAAGATATTCGAAATAAGATCGCAAATCACCGCATGATTGTACTAAAAAATAATCATATCCCTAATGGTTTGATCCCTCTGGAGAGATTATTCGATCGCAACGACATTCCCTTAAAGTCTACTTTACAGCCTTAGCCTGAAGAGGTTGAAGACTATGATATAGGCACCAAGGAAACTCCTAAGCTGGTAAAAATATCTAAATACCTTCCCCCTGAAGTAAAAAGAAAATATGTGGAATTTCTCAAACAATGCAAGGACATTTTTGCCTGGTCCTATGATGAATTAATAACTTATGATACCACCGTAATTGAACACAAGATTCCTCTAAAGCAGGGTGTTAAACCATTCAATCATAAGCTTAGATAGATAAATCCCATACTATTGCCTGTAATAGAAAAGGAGGTAAAGAAACTCTTGGATGCTAAAATAATTGTTCCACTCAGATACTTTGAATGTGTAACCAATCTAGTACTGGTAAGAAAGAAGAACGGTGAAATCAAATTATGCGTAGATTTCAGAAATTTAAAAAATTCATCCCTCAAAGATAATTATCCATTACCTAAAATGGATCATGTATTGGAAAAAGTGGTCAGGGAAAATAGAATGTCCATGATTGATGGCTTTTCAGGCTATAATCAAATTGCAGTCCACGAGGATGATAAAGAAAAAAACACACTCACCACCCCATGGGGTACCTTTATGTATGAAAAAATGTCATTTGGTTTGATGAACGCAGGTGTCACTTTCCAACGAGCTATGGACATCACCTTTTTCAGACAAAGAGATAAGTTCTTTGTCATTTATCTTGACGATCTAACTGTATTTTCTAAATCTGATGCAGAACACCTGGTACACCTCAAACAAACGTTTGTGAAATGTCGCAAATTCGGTTTGTCTTGAAACCCCAATAAATCTCACTTTGCAATGAAGGAAGGTAAAATCTTTGGCCATATAGTATATCAGGATGGAATTAAAATCGACCAGAAAAGAGTTGAAGCTATAGATACTATCAATATTCCTAGAAATAGAAAAGAGATTCAGTCATTTTTAGAAAAAAATATATTTTTAAAAAGATTTATCCCAAACTTCACTGAAATCATGAAATTGATTACATATATGCTTAAGAAGGACAGCGAGGTTAAATGGAAAACTGAATCCAAAGCATCATTTGAGCACATCAAGAAGGTCATAGGTGAAGCACCGGTGCTGGCAAACCCAGATTATTTGAAATAATTCTTAATTTTCTCATTCCCATCCGAACACACAATTGTTGCAGTACTCCTTCAGAAGAACGAAGAAGGGTTTGAACAAACAATAGCTTTATTCAGTAAAATACTTAGAGACGCAGAGATCAGATACGATATAATGGAAAAGAAGGCATATGCAATGGTGAAGTCCCTAAAGGATTTCAAGACCTACGTACTACATTCTAAAATAATTGCATATGTACCCACCAGTTCTGTTAAATATATACTGGTTCAACCCGATAGTGACGAAAGGAGGGGTTGATGGCTTGCTAAAATTCAAGAATTTGATCTCGAGGTGAAACCAACAAAGATCGTCAAAGGACAGGGTTTAGCTAATTTACTAGACGAATCTAATTTCAGAGCGCTTGGAATAAACAGCCTGCAAGAGTGCAAAGGATTTCTAGACATAAACAAATTCGATGATCAAATACCCCAACTCAAATCAAAGAGAAGTTCTCTTCTTCGGCTTGGTATAAAGATATAGTCTACTACCAACTCTACAGTTCCCAGGTAATATGACTCCTAAATATAGAATGTTAAAGTTGCATGCAGTAAAATATTGTATCATGGATAGCCAATTATATTGGAAGGATCCTCTAGGTTTTTTACTGAGTTGTTTGGTAGAATCCGAAACAGAGAGAGTGATAAATGAATTTCACGAAGGAGTGTGTGGATTTCATCATGCATGGAGAGAAATGACCTATAAAATCCTGAGAGTAGGATATTATTGGCCTAAATTATTTGCTGATGTGAATGCCAAAGTTAGAGCCTGCAATCCCTGCCAAATGTTTTCAGGCAAGCAGAAGCTTCCCACATTACCTTTGCTCCTAGTTAAAATAGAAGCCTTGTTTCAACAATGGGGGCTGGATTTTATCGATGAAATCAATCCACACTCTAGCATGCAACACAAGTGGATCTTAACTGCTACAGATTATTTTACCAAATGGATAGAATCCATTCCGACCATAAATGCTACAGATTCGGTGGTGATAAACTTCTTGGAGGAAAATATTTTATCCATATTTGGATGCCCTCAGAATATAGTTACAGATAATGCCCAGGCATTTAAATCTATGGCAATGGTTAGTTTTTGCCAAAAATACATTATTTTACTCGGCCATTCGACAACATACTATCCTCAAGGAAATGGATTAGATGAATCATTGAATAAAATCTTGATCACCATAATTAAGAAAGCATTGAACAAAAATAAGAAACCTTGGCATGTGCATTTGAAATATGCTTTGTGGGCGAATAGGATAGGTACCAAGAAATCGATCGAGACATCTCCTTTTCAAATGGTGTATGGGACTGACGTGGTGCTACCCATAAACCTAGCTCTGCCTATAATGAAACTATGGAAAGATGAAAAGGAAGATCCAAATCATGTCACCAAAAGAATAAATCAACTAATTGAAGTCTAGTGAAATAGGGTTGAAGTAGATGAAAAACTTCAAAAGTATCAGGATAACATGAAATCCCTATTTGACCAAAAATCTAAAGATAGGGAATTCCTCCCTGGTGACCTAGTTTTAAAGTGAGATGCTAGAAAGGAAGACGCATGAAAGCACAACAAGTTCGACCATATCTGGTGCGAGCCTTTCAAAATCACATCTTCTGAAGGGAAAAAATCATTTTTGTTAGAAAACCTGGATGGTAAAATCCTTAACACCCCTATCAATGAGTGTTAACTTAATAATTTTATGCAATGATCGGTTTCCAAACTCTCATTGTACATACCGGTTTGTTTTCTTCGTTTTTTCATAGTTTTTCATTTTTTCGGTAAGTTTTTACTTTCACTGTAAATAAAACCAGGTTAGTTGATTTCATAAAAACAAAAAATATAAAAACAAGTAACACACAGAGTTTAGTTTGTGTAAGTTCCTGACATATTTCATGTTACTATCATGTAGGATAATTGTTGATAGCCGAGAGATGAGAGACATTAGAAACTGACCTTCATGTATCAAAACATTGGCTCTCGCTCAAAACAGGTGACAAATAAATAATTTACTTGGGTGAAAATATAAGAGTGAATCTAAGGTATGAGCTTCTGCACTGTTTAAATTTCCAAAGGAATACAATTTAGTATGACATAGGTCTCATATGTAGAAATATTGTCACCCAATCTATAACCAGAGGAGGGAAAATTACATTTTAAGTTATCAAGAGTTTCCTATGGATAAAATAAAAAGTGAAATAAAACTTCAAATAAAAATTAAACAATAAGAAGAACTTAAAGAAAAAGTTTCCAGAATCAAGTATAAAATTTTCACGGGAGTAATCGTACTTATAACAAAACATTTGAAACTTCCATTCTTTTCCCCCGCTCATTTTCAAGGTTGTATTTCCATGTGATTCTTGATATCATCACATGGTCTTCATAGGGGAAAAAGGGTCTCACCTTAACTTTGAAAAATCATAAACGAATTTTCAAAATGAGAATAGGTAAAAAATTCTTATAATTCATCTAACTTCAACTGAACAAAAAAGTATGTCTAGGCTAATCCTAACTATCTTATCCCTTCTAACAGGTTTAAATTGATTTATTTCTCTCAAAAAAATTCCCCTGGAAAATAAAAACTCCCCATGAGAATTTCCCTGTAGGTGAAGATGTTTTGAAGGTCAAAGGAGGATTAGTCCAGAGTAATCAAAGTGAGTTAACATGTCTATATTGTTAAATTATAAATAGATATCATCCCTGATATATTGTATACAAATTGATTTCCCTCACTTCATGTTTTAAAATATAAGACAAATGGTGAAAGGAAATTAATAAAATGATTGCCCCCATCTGGTCCAATAGAGGTGATGAAAGGAAATTCATTAAACGATTTCCCTCATCTCTGCATTTAAATGCAAAATTAATAATTGAAGTGGTGAAAGGAAATTCAATGTGGGAAATTGGATAACTTCACTGGGGTATTGAATAGGCTCGTTGGCAGTTAAGCAATGTCTATGATATCTACAAGGTTGTTATACATGAATTATAATGTTCTCTGGTAACTAGTTTTTTTTTTTACTAGATCTACATCCTAAGATAACACGGGACTCCCTAATTAAAAACATTGAAATTACTTTACCTTGATGCGGACAAAATTGAATAAAGCCTGGTAGAATGATTAAGGTTTTTTTTATTATCTTAATCAAATCTAAAGTCAATTTTAAGAAAAGGAAGCTATTGATAAGCCTAAACTCAAGATCAATGGATGATTAAGCTTTGAAAGTTTTCAGAGATAAGGATGAAATCTTAAGTTTTTATGTGTGCCCTCTTTCAGAATTTGTTTCACAAAAATGCAATAAAGACTCCATTTACCCAATAAAGTCACTTGGTCTATTTCTCTTCTCGTTCCGTAGGGAGATGAGATCCCTAGATCGAGCCTATGTTGAAACATATATTTTTTCTAAACTTTAGACTCAAATAAGTTTAATTCTTATTTAAATAAAGACAAACACACACTTGGATATCACAATTGATGGGGTATTTCATTTAATACAACGTTCCTAAATGCTTTAAATTTATGGAGCCCACTAGTTAGAAGGTCAAAGAACTAAAGGCAATCTTCAAAATAGCAGGTCTCAGGGTTTCACAGACCAAACAGTCCAACATGTAATGAATCTCAATGTCCCGACATGTGAAATCGTGAAATTGTGATAAAGTTTTTAAGCCATGTTAATTAAAGCATTAAAAATGATTAATACAAATTAATGACATCGTGAATTCACGATTCAGGGATCCATGCCTCGAGCGATCACCAAAGTCCTGATATACGAAATCGTGAAACCAGCTTAAATTAAACCAGGTTAATTAAACAATTAATAATGATTAACGATAATTAAATATCATAGTTTCGCATTTTAGGAATCCTGTCTTGAAAGACAACTTGAAACCCCGATACCCAAAGTCATGAAACCCTTAACTAATCACGATTAATTAAAAGATTAAACTCAACTAATATTAATTGATCAACTTGCGATTTAGGGCACATAACTTGAAATGAAATAAGATCGCCTGGGACTCCAAACCCCTAAATGGATTAAGGATTAAGCATGATTAGTTGACAAGATAAAGCTTGATTTATTAACACCTTAAACAGTCTTATCTCCTGTAAAATTTACATTGGTTTGAAATGCGGGTAAATTCAAATGATCTCTATGCTTTTCTCAGGTCACGAAATATCGACCATTAATGAAATTAATAGTTGATTTAGGGAAATGATTTCAAATAATATCCTCTTGTATCGCCCAAATATTTTGAATAAGGGAATTAAACGCGTTTTCAGAAAAGGTCTACACAGATTGATATGCTTAAGGCGAAGAAGATTTTTTTTCATTTTCTAAATTACATTCTCATTTTCACAGAGCTTGCCTAACGAGATACTCGGTCCTGTGTGTTTTCTATGACAAATAGTAGGTTTTATTTTTAGAACTGCTACCATGCCACCACGAAAAGCAGCTAAAGAGACTAGTGACGGTTCAAGCCAGAGTTCATAGGTTATCTCTGATACCTCACCCAGAAATATAAACACAGCTAAAACCTGGACAAACGTATTCAACATCCTATAGTACAAGCTGATAAAATGCCCTGATGATTCAAGTGACAACGAAAAGGAACACTTATCTATCAAATACAAGACTATTGCTTAGGTAGATATGCATAAGGTAGAAACAAGACCGAGTCTTTTACCCTACAATGACATGATTAAATGGGAACTAGATCATGTGGATGTCCCAACTAGAACTATTTTTAACTCTCAGAAGGTGGTTGTTGGGTCATTTCAGCCGGAACACATACATGTGATGTATAAGCTGTCTTCAACATCAAACTTCACTTAGAATACCATTTTTCTAAAGAATTTCAGCAAGAAGGAGTGTGATCAATATGGGAAAAATATTTCGGATTTGATCAAGGATTGGTGCTCACGCCCCGAAAATTTCAGAGCTGATTCTCATGGCATATACTCAATCTCATCATTGCAACCACATTTCATGTATATAGCCATGATGATGTGCAGACTTTATGGAAAAGAGAACACAACCCATTTCTTTCTACCATGGGTACCCATTATACACACGGTGGCAGAAGGTTATTCTTTTGACTGGGCCAAGATATTGTTGGACAATCTGGACAGTGAAATTACAGAATACCAGGCAACGAAAACCAAGGGGCAATCAACTTCATTTTTTATGTCAGCTTATATTATGGACGCTATCTATTTCATGACACCTTTCCCGCTAATGGGATGGAGCTGGACTCCAGATAGCGTAGAACCAATTCATATTTATCATTCAAAACTATGGGAAGACAAAGAGAAAGATTTGTTTTATGAAATCTATAATTGGGTAGTGGTGTCGATGCACATTGTTATTTTTGGTCACCCACCTCCTATAATTTCAGATACAATTGTGTCTAACCTGGATAAAGTGATAGACTGGTATATAGAGGAGCACTTATCTTATATCAGAGTGTTCGGTTGTTCAGTTCCCCCATATGCTTTACCACAATTTTTACCAGACCGACTGGTGTGTCGTGAGGTTGCATGAAAAACTATACTTGGGGAGATTAGCAAATAACTCAAAGTCGTGCAGAAAAAGGTATGGCCATATTTTCCCTTACATATTGGTGTATTTTCTTTATTGGATTTCGGCCACTCCAAAGTGGAAGTTGCGACATTAGAAGAAATAAAACTGGTTAACATTGAATTTAAGAAGCATGACCCATAGAAGGTTGTGGGTAACCAGTTGTAATCTTAAAAAGTATGAACATGAAGAATCCCCTCAGGATGAAGTGTTTTGAGGGGTGAGATCTTACCAAGAATTTTTGAGTCGATTTCGATCCCTATCACCAGATAAAATGGTTGATTTTTACAACTTCCAAAAACACCAAAGGAGTAGTCTTTCGAAAGTATTACAAGCAGAAAACCCAATGTCTCTTGCTACATAGAAAACAGAGACCCAGAATCTAGAAGTCGGAAGCTCTAGAAAACAAGAAGCCCCAGAAAAATCAAAAGTCTAATATCTCGACTCAGAAAAAGGATATCTTGGTGAAAAAGGTATCTAATGACCAGACCAAAGATCAACCAGAGACATTAATAAAGTGAATAGAAGATAGGCCATTATCTTCACCAAATAAATCAACTATAGATGGAACCAGAAAATAGTTATACACAAAAATAGGCAACCCCATTCAGAGTGTCACGCCGTTACAGTCCACTATAGGAAACCTCGATACTGAGGTAATACTCATAGGAGATCTCTATTAAAGAGATACCTCCCTCTGATTTCTTTTTCAGTAAGAAAAGAAAAGTTGTGGTGAAGAAAGAAATGCACCAGAAAGAGGGTGCAATGGTCAAAAAGCATAGAGTATTATTGGATGGACAGAGTTTGGAAGATGAATATTTTGCTACAGAGGTAGCCAGATCTTTGGGAGCTTTTGCAACAACTAACCTATTCTTAGTTGATAACCTAAAAGAAAGACTGAAGCAGAGAAATCAGATGATAAGTCAGTTGAAAAATCAAATAAGGAATGCAGAAAAGAATGTTAGAGAAGAAGTCAATAAAGGACTAGAACAGGCTAGACCTAGTGATAAACAAGAAATCCAAATGCTCGAGTCCAGTCTTGACGAGATGCATAAGAAGATGCAAGTGAGCGAAAGACAGACTATCCAGCAAGATGAGTTGATAAAACAATTGCAAGACAAGGTCAGTGCCAGTGAGAAAATGGTTTTGGATATAGCATTGTTTCAAGCTCAAGCGTTGAAGGTGCTAAAGAAACTAGAAATAGCTCAACAAAGCCTGCTCTCTAAATTAAAAATCATCCAAAATCATTCTCAGGTGATGAATTAAGCATTAAGTAATATTTTTTTAAGAGAGAGAGAGGCCATCGTTGCCCGAACTACCTTCCAAGAAGTGGTTATATCATCAGGAAAATAAGGAAGAGCTATGACATCTTGGTTGTCTATTTCAGAGAAAACCAGAGGTGATATTATAATAAAGACTTGGGAGTCAAACATAGCTAAAGGTAGGAAAATGGCTAAGGAATTGAAATAATCTTGTGAATAAGTTTTTTGTTCACTTAGCAAAGAATTATTAGGCTTCGATAAAGAAGATAGTTCTAGAACACTGGGTCAGATTAATATAGCCAAACAACAGTTTTACATTAAAACAAATATGGAAGAAGCACAAGCTGAAATATCACAGATAAAACAGGTTGATATTGCTCAAATATATAGGTGGCTAGTGAAGCCTAATCTACAACTGCATTCTATTATTTCAGAGGATAGATGGATAGAAGAGAGATTGCCTTAGCTGGAAAAGAATTTATACATTTTTTAGGTTAATAACTTAACAAGGTCTTCCAAGTTGGTAGTCAAATTTGTGGGCAGGTGCATCAAATGTATTGAGCAGGGAAAGGTAGTACCTCTGGAAACAAATGAATACAATCTGTGTACATTATCTATTTTGGAGATAGAAGACAGGAAAGGAAAATGTTCATGCCAACATAATGAGAAGATCAAGAAGATTGCAAATGAAGCGTTTCAGTTTCCAAATTTTGTTATTTTAATTATTCTGAATATAGAGGAATTCCAATTGTTTGAGGTTGAGAACTTTTGTATAAATACATATTCGAAAGAATGAGAAAGGGGTTGCTTCTTGCGAGTTGTAATGGAGAAATTGCTCCTCATTGAGAATTAATACAAGTGCAGACCAGAGATTCCACATTTCGTCTATTTTAGTTATGTGTTCTTCTGTCTTTCCATATTCCATCATCCTTTTCATATAGTTCCTTGATGAATTCCTAATCGCAATTTAGTACAACATCTATTGTGGTTATATTTCATTAAGTTATCTGGTGACAAACAGATTTACCTATGTATTGGCTATTAGCAAATACAAGACCTGTGAATAATTAGATTACTATATTTTATGCTTCATTAAAGGTCACATTATCCATTTTATTCTTCTGTAACAAAGTAATATTCTTCTGTATTTGATGCCTTTCTTTGTCTAACAACTTTATGTTCTTCTCTCATTACATCCAATATTTTTAAATTTAACTCGGACATGAAAAATGACCTCTAAGCTCTTACACTATTAATTCAATTTAAGGAATTTTCTCACATACCTGAGATAGAAAAAGCAAACATTAAAAACTTTCATTATTTCCTTATGCTTGAAATTGTGCTTTGAGCCTTAAGTGAAAACTCGGGAACAACATATGGTTTCATTTTTTAATGAGATTGAAATCAGAAGACCATGCTCAAAGAGAGGTTATAAGAAGAGGTTATAAGCATGGGGGGCAATGCTTATAACCTTTATTTCATTTTTTAACGAGGTTTCCATGGGGATGCAAAAAATATCCTCGTGACCTATGTTTCATTTTTTAACAAGGTTGCCACAGAGATGAAAAAACTCTCCTCGTAGTTGGTTTCATTTTTTAACGATTTTGAAATTAGAAAACCATGATCAAAATCCTCTTCTTGATCATGGCTTCCAAGAGGACAATTCTCTAGAAGGACACCATGTCAAGGGATAAAACTCAGTCATGGATTCCAAGAGATCTTCACTTGATGGAATAAACACACTCTAGAAGGAACACATGTCAAGTGCCACAACAGGGGTAAGGAGATCAAGCTCTAAAAGTGTTATTGAAGAGATCACCATGTCAACTACCGGATCCAAGTCATAAGAGACTAAGCTTACAATGAGAGTCTCATCTTCATCGACAACTGAAGGCATGGGAGACAATGCCACATAATTGACCTGTGGTGGGGGCAATACCGTCTGCATATAAGAACCATTTAGGGAGGTTATTGAGTTGATGGTCAAGTCAGGGCCAACGAATGAAAGTTGATCAATAGTCACAATTCTTCCATCGTGAAGGAAATATATCACATGAAAAAGAGCAGACATGATAACTTTCATGGCATAGACATAATATCTCCCAAGGAGTAAATCAAAATCCAAGGGATCATGGACTACCATGACATCAATAAAGACAATTTTCTCTCCCAAAGTTATGGGAAACTGAGGAAGGGTCCCTAAAGGTTGACTGGTTCTTTTGTTAAAATCTAACAGATTTTGCATAACCGATACAAGTTGAGGACAACCCAAAGCTTGCCAAGCAATAGAGGAAAAAATACTAACGGCCACACCTTCATCTATCAGCATCTGAGGAACGTCTCGACCACAAAATTGTACTGTAATATTGAAAGGAATGTGAGAGGGAAGACGAGGTCCAATTAGCGCACCCCAATCAAAAATGATGGCCTCATTACTTAGAGTGGGTTCCATGGGAGAAGGAGGAATTCCCTCCAACATGGTAGTATTTATATCAACAAGAAAAATATGAGCAGTATTATTTTTACCCTCTAGAGGGAGAGTAGGATCAATCGATGATGAGATCAGATTGACCACTTGGGTTTCATTCTCCAAGGGGAGAATGGGGTCGACGGATGGAAACAGATCGACTGCTTGGGTTTCACTCTCTAATGAGAGAGTGGGATCGACCACTATGTGAACTGGTTCAAATAAGGATGTGACCAGATTCACTACCTAATCAACCGAACTGGCCGATGAAGGAATTAGATTGATCATTCCATCAACTACAGTTGGATCGAGAGTAAGCTTGCGATAAGAAACTAGAATTTGAGGTTGGGAAACATTCATGTCTTCTATTAATTTCGAGGCTCTGTCCATATGAGGCCAAAGGTGAGTTTTATGACTCGGTCCACATAACATACATGGGAACTTGACTCTACTTTTATCCTTCCCAATAGTATCCTGACTAGTTAACATGAGGTCATCAACATGTTGTTCAGAGGCTGACGACATGGGTTGGCAAGGGTGCGTAGACCATGCTTCTATAACCTTGGATAGACCAGGGAAATCCTTATGAATATGGATACCCTTACAAAGCCTGCAAGGGTACTTGGGCTTATGGGTTGTTTGGGTGATCTTGGCATCATCAACACTCGCAACACGATTATTAGTAACTAGTTGTTTTCCAACATGTCTGGAAATGGTTGGAAGTTTGGACCCTTTCTTATTTTTCTTCTTCTTAATATTCCTTTTCTTCTTCTTCTTGTCCACCTAGTTACTAGCTTCAAAGCTTTCACTCGGCGAAGAATATGAAATGGAAGAAGACCTTGCAAGTGGAGAAGGTGAATAAGATCTTACCAGTGAAGAAGGTGAAGGATCAACATGAGGTTGATGTTATTGGGGGGAAGTGATTACAACCAAAGCACTTGTTGCATTTGATATTACCTAAGTGGAAAATAACAATACCGATAACCCAATTGTGAGACCTGGAAGGATCAAAGTAGCGACTTAAGGAGGACCAACATTTCCGTAAGAAGGAAAAACAAAAGGTTCCCCCAGAGAAGGGGTTGCTTCATTGGTCATTCTGGGAAATGATGCCATTAAACACAGATCCAACCTAGGGTATTCTAAGGAAAATAAGAAACACAAGCTAAAAATCTAGGAAGCAAGAAAACAAACAAAACCTTCTCACAATGAATGCACTAGCTGATGATAAAATCCAACGTCGCGAGAACAATGTAAGAAGGGGTTGAGATAGAGCAGGTAGAAAATTTATGTTGACGACCTACTTAATGGACTTACACCTTGGTGCAAGCTCCAACACATAATCATGGGTATACCCTCCAAGGATCCTGAGTGAGTTTGGCCAACATCGATTCCAGGTACCATGAAGACTTGCCCCTTCATAGTCACCTTGTGTATTACCCTAAAGGGAAAGGCCACTAAGGTTACCAAATACAACAATGATGCTTGTGGAAACATTTGGCAGTCTGATACACGTGCAAGGGCAGGGTAACTGAGCCCGAAATTGACTTGAGAAGACCCGCACAGGGTTGTTTTCTCAAGTGACCCCTAATAATACGTGCAACCACTACACCAAGAACAAAAAAATAGGGTTAGTCACTCTGTCAGTCTCAATGCAAACTCATGATTGACCCTTGTGTTAGAAGGGCTTCCCAGGACAAAATGTAATAAGTGGATTTACCTCTTCCTAGCACATAATTCTATGTTTGTTTGATAGCTTTGGAAAGTTATCTTTCACACCTATTCCAAATCCCTACACCCTAAGCTAATGTAAGTTTGCTACCAGAAAATATAAAATTGTCTAATCAATTTTTATAAGAACTTTATTTTAGGGTTGTTGTTTACTCAAGAGGGAAATGGCATGGAATAAATGATGTTTTGACCGACTCTAAACAATGCAAAGAAATGAGAATGCAAATATTTCACTTCGATGAAATATATATTACAAGGAGAAAACATTTATCATTCCCAGATGCATGATGTCCCAAGATTTTATTAAACTCATCAATATCAAGATCTTCAAGAAATGAACCAAAGAGACTGTACACCAATAATTCAAGGCCAAAAATGCCAAAAACCATGCAATGCAAAGCAAGAAATTAAAAAAATTTGTTTCAAAAATACCTAAATAAAATAGCAAATCTCTATAAAACAAAACAACCCAAACAATTTTTCTCTTTTAACATGAATTATTCATAAAAAAATAAGTGTTCTTTCACTAAACAATTCTAAAGAAAAAACAATGCTTGGTAACTGAAAGACACTCAAAGCAAGAGATCAAATCTTTCAAAAGAAAACAAGTTAAAACAAAGAAACTATGGCTATAAGAAGATTCAAGGTTGTCAAGAAGACTGTAAACATACCATAATCAAACCCAAAAATTCACCCAAAAACCATATCTTAGATCTGGGCAGGGAAAACCATCAGAAACTAAAAAAAAATCACAATCGTTTCATTTTTTATTGAGCTTGAAAGCAGAAAACTATGCCAATGCTTATAGCCTCTGGACTCCATGCTGAAGTTAAGACGCTAGCTTCTTAAGTTGGGGGCTAAGTACCAACCATCCCTGGATAATGCATTGGGAAGCCTCAAGCATAGTTTTATCTAGTTCAAGCTTGTGTAAAAATGAAACCATCTATCTCAAGCATAGTTTTCTCTGGTTCAAGCTTGTATAAAAATGAAACCACCTATATCAAGCATAGTTTTCTTTGGTTCAATCTTGTGTAAAAATGAAACCGGGTCCAAGCATAGTTTTGGCTATTTTTAAGTTTGTGTAAATATAAAATTTATCCCAAGCATAGTTTTTTTTTGTTTTAAGCTTGCGTAAAAATAGAATTTATCCCGAGCATGGTCTTTATTCTTTCTCACGCTCATAAAAATATGAGAATGTAATCGAGCAGATTTTTATCACTTGTTCGGACTCGTAATGTAAATACGAAAAAATGAACCCCCCTGGAGTCCTCTTTAAGCTCTTTTCAAACTCTCTAAACATGAAAAGATAGTCGAGTGACCTTGTAAGCTTGTTAAAAAATAAAATAGATTTCCCCCCTCTTTGATTGAGTCAAGTACTTCGTTACGTATAGTATTTGAAGATTCATTCCATCCTCTTGTGGTGTTGGGAGAAATAAATCTTGGGTGGAAATTCTTACAGCCTATGGACTCCATGCTGAAGTTAATCCACTAGCTTCTTAAGCTGGGGGCTAAGTACCAACCATCCCTGGATAATGCGTTGGGAAGCCTCAAGCATAGTTTTCTCCGGTTCAAGCTTGTGTAAAAATGAAACCACCTACCTCAAGCATAGTTTTCTTTGGTTCGAGCTTGTTTAAAAATGAAACCACCTATCTCAAGCATAGTTTCCTTTAGTTCAAGCTTGTGTAAAAATGAAACCAGGTCCAAGCATAGTTTTAGCTAGTTTTAAGCTTGTGTAAAAATAAAATTTATCCCAAGAATAGTTTTGTTTTGTTTTAAACTTGCGTAAAAATAAAATGTGTCCCCAGTATGGTCGCCAATTTTGTTATCAGAAAAATCAGTAAGTGCACACAAACGGATCTCCCTAGTTTCACCTGGAAACTAGAAAAAAACAAGACAAAATATAAATCTTTCCCTAAGTTTTAGTTATCAAGCATATTGACTAACAAAATATAAATAACATACCATTTAAATGTCATTTTTCCTCGCTAGTGTCATCATTGCTCTCTTCCAATTCTTATGGGATACTAAACCTGTAAAAAGACACAAGCCAACGAAGTGAAAGAAACAACATATACTCAACAAAACCTATGTATGTGATCAAGGAGCCATACAATAAAATAAGGACAATTTTATGGGAAAGAAATATATTGTTGTATTAGAAATATGAAAAGGAGAATACAACCGATGCCTTGATGTTGTAAGGCCCCTTCCAACAATTCCTTGCTTCCCACACACTTCTGCTCCATTGATTATGAGACTGTAGATTTGAAATTCACTCACAATCTATCTTGACAAAGTAAATCTCATAGCCAACATAGGACCAAACTCTTGAATAGACTAATATCTCATTAGTTGAATCTCTGTAACTAAGTTGAATTTCCAAAAATTCTCTAGCCATTCAAAAGCTCACACCCAAAGCTAACTTTTCCCATGAGAACTCCCCCCCTTTTATAATATGAAAAGGATAGGGTGAGGAGGTTAGGATGATCCCATGAGATCAAAGATATGAATAAAATCCAAACCGATTGGAAGCCACCTCACCCTCGAAGCTTCTATTCTAGAAGCATCGAGAAGCTTCTCTTTTTCCTTCATACGGAAAATCGTCGCACCCTTAATACTAAGTAGAGTGCGACGATGTTGCAGGCTACTGTGGTGCAACATGCAACGATTTTGGATTGTTCCACCCTTAACACTAGGCAGGGTGTGACGATCCTTCTTGATAGGGTTTTTATAAAGGAAAATATAATTTCATCTCTCTGGGAAAATTCCTCTTCATTCTTCTTCAGGGATTAAGGAAGATTATCCTTCTAAAGACAAAGGATATGTTTACATCATTAACGGTCATAGGGGTGAAGAAAATAATGTGTAACACATTCCCTTCTATACTTTCATTCTCCTCATGTTTCTTCCATAGATCCAGTCCACGCAATCCCGTGTAGTTCTACTAGCAGGGAAAATCCCCCTATTACTATACTAGGTCAAGGTACAGACAAAGCACTGACTTCCCTTAAAATATATTTGTATTCCTAAGCTACCCCAAAACTATCTAAAATGAAATAAAATAGAGAGGAAATAAGATCAGTAGGTGTACCTTTGGTCCTTGTGGTTGGTGTAGACCTCTTTCGTCTTTGCAACTTCCTTGATTATGGATCTCCTCCCAAAGTTGACCGACAAAATCTTAGGAAAAAAATGCTACAAAGTATACGATCTCTACTTATTACTTTCAATATCTAGATATAGAAATAGATGCATTAATCAATAAAATCATAAAAGCACAATGTATTAGGATAGGAAAGAACACTTTCATTCAATATGAAGATAAGAAAGATTACAACCTTCTTATCGGAAAACGCTCCGCGAACCAAGTCTGGGCTCCTCTATTGTTTCTCCAAGTGCATCATTCCCATTCTTTCCTCTCACAACAAACTGATCTCTTGGGAAAAGGGAAAGGGTTGTATAAGGAAAAAGGGATGGAGGGGAATTCTGAGGCCAAATCTCAAAAAGGGCTGCAAAACTTGGTCTAAGAAGGGGAAGGGATTTTGGCAGAGTTTACTTGTTCTCTTGATTGTTGTTGTAGATGGGACCCCAATACCTCTTTTTATATGAGAAAAATATGGTTATTTTGTTTGGGGACAGGCTATAATGGGTAAAATGGTTGAGAACCGCTCGATAGCCCGTAAAATCCATACAATTCCTTGCAATTATATATTTTTTGCAAATTTTGGAGGTAAACGTGGGTTGTCTAGCATGAAAATTGTGTATGTACATGAGATAAATAGTATGAAAATAGAGTGTTTATGTGGGTTGTAGATCAGCAGGGTGCGTACATGTTCCAAAAAATAGTTTTTAAAGAAGGATCCTCAATAGTAATTTGGAAAATTGTGTAAGTGGAAAGGCCAATGTCATGTATGCATAGATAGGGTATGTAAGTGGAAAGGCCAATGCCCTGTATGCATATATAGGGTATACCTATATCAAATGCATTCCATGAAAGCGTTGGTATCCAGGTATGGGAATTCAACAACATCGGTAAAATCGAGGTTTTCCAATTGGGTTTGTTCGACCTTCCCATGTAGATCACCTTGAAAAGTGACCCATGGGTCAATGAAATCCATTGGAACATTGGTTTTGAGGGCCCCCGACCAGTTGTGTGAACCATTATAGAAAACTTATAGAGGTAAACATAGCAAACAAAGGAATGGGGCCACAAACACAAGTTCACAGATTGCTCAAGAGGCTCCAGCACTGACTCTACGATGAGTGCGATGACAAAAAAAAACATGAATCCATAATCCAAAGTCGTGTTTATAAGAAATACGTGGAATTTCAGGTGAGGAACTTGCATTGAATGCTATAGGGTGACAAGAGTGGGTATTAACATTGATTAAATCCCTCGAACGTGGAAAAATCCACGATGTGACTGGGGAAACTAAATGCATGAACAGAAAGTTGGTAACCGAACAACAGATCAACTCAGAAAAATAATGAGCCAGTAGTTGGTTAACTATAAAAAGGAAGGACAATTGTTAATATTTAATTGACTAAGACAAGAAGAGACGTGATGATGAATAAAAAGGTAATAACGACTTTTAACGACCCACCCACGTGATGACACAAGGGCATGGAATTCAAACTTTAGAAACATTAAGTACGATATGATGTGATTGAGACTTCCCCAACCAGAAAGGTGATATCTAGGCTAGATGACATGGAAAGAACTACTAGACTTCTATGATCAATAACAGCTGGACATTTCACCATGTTATTGATGGAAATGGAAAGCAGAGATAGAATTGGAAAACAGAAAATAGAAAACATACCTACATAACACACTCCCGAAGACAGGAGCGTACCAAAACCTTATTTAGGAATTCAAAAGGAAGGGATTCAGGCGTGTACCATTCACCTAGCCAGGTTGAAGAATTACGTCGAGTTGCACTAATTTGACAACTCCATAGCCACAAATTTATGCAACTATGAAAGGACCAAGCCAGTGCATTTGAAGCTTTCCTGGATTTTTCTGATACTTGTTGTGATATAAGATCATGATTTCACCTTGCGTAAATGATTTACACTTTATATGTTTATCATGCCAGGCCTTTTTCCAGTATTTCTCCATAATTTGATCAAAATATGCTCTTATGATGTTGAATCAGAAATTCTATTGTAAGGGTTGCAATAGTCTCAATGAGAAAGTGAGCTCCTTGATCAAGCTCCGAGGACAACCAAACTTGGTAATAACATTTTCAAAAGTAAACCATGTGGAAGTGGCTATAGATAAATCTCAAACAACCTCCTCTTCATCCCATAGATTAAGGTAATCAATTGTTGTAATTATGTATCTTTCCATTGAATTCTTAGCAGGAGGATTTATCAGACCGATGAAATCGACAACCCATTTTTCAAAGGTTTGTAGTGTTATGACAAGGTGTAGAGGTAACTCATCCCGACAAAACGTATTTCCCACTCTATGACATACATCACGGACCTCAACATATTCCTTAACATCTTTAAACATTGTAGGCCACCATAGTCCTATCTGTAAGATCTTTCGAGTGGTTTCATTTCCGCCAATGTGTCCTCCCACAACTCCACTGTGACATTCCCACATAATATCAGGTCATTCATGGTCTAGCACACAGTGCCAAAATATATTATTAATCCCAATTTGTATAGTTGTCCCACAATCAGATGATAGTCTATTGCATGAACCACCATATGCCTCTTATGGGTTGTGAAATATCCTTCTGGCATAGTACCAATACTCGGGAATAAGGAAATTTCTGACAAATAATCAGAAATAGCCTCAATACAAAACAAATCTTCATCTGGGATTTGGTCGGCCGCCACTTTCTCCCGACTCTATTCTCGACAAATGATCTAGCCCCACATTTAAATTAGCAGGCTTGGAAATGACTTCAAAAGAGAACTCTTGGAATAACAACAACCATCTGCAAATTCAACCTTCTAACATAGGTTTTCTAACCAGATACTTCAGAGAAAAGTCATCAATAAAAAACTTAAAATGATTCCCTAACAAATAATGTCTAAACTTTTGTAAAGCATAAACCATTTCCAAACCTTCCCTTTCAGTTGTAGTATAGTTGTGCTCATCTTGGGAAAGGTTTTTTCTAGAAAAGTAGATAGGATGATCAAGATCTCCTTCCCCGAGTTATGTCAGGATAGCACCCAATGTAATCACAAAGGAATCAATGTGCACGTGAAACTCAATGTGCAAGTTAGGATAAGTTAAAATGGGTGTAGTTCTCAACTTCTCTTTGAGTAGGTGAAATGCTTTATCACAGTCCCAAGTCCAATGAAATGCTTAAAATTTATTTAGTAGTTGTTCCAAAGGTGCGGTTATACTTGTATAATTACTAATAAACCTACGATAGTACCCAGTGTGGACCAAATTACTCTGGAGCTATTTGACAGTCGTAGGAGGAGGCATACTGAGAATTATTGCAACTTTCGTAGGATCGACTAGAACTCCTTCCCTACAAACTATATGTCTTAGAAAACTCCCAAAAGATACACAAAAAATGCATTTCCTCATATTAAGGGAAATTTGTAGCTACCTGCAGTGGTCCAACATCAATCGTAATAGCCCAATGTGCTCCTTGAGTAAATTGTACATAGTATAATCATCCAGGTATACCTCAAGAAACTTATGAATGAAATCACAGAATGTTGCAATCATGATCTAAGATAACATTGTTGGGGTATTATTGAGCCCAAAAGGCATAAAATTATAGGCAAATGATCCCCACTCAATAGTGAAGGTAGTATTTTTCTTGTCTTCTTCGGTAATTCTAACCTGGTGGTATCAAGAAAAACCATCTGTAAATGAATATGCTTCATTTCCCACCACTTGATCTTGTACCTCATCGCTAAAGGGGGTAGGAAAGGGTTCATGTACACAAGAAGCATTCAAGATTTTGTATTCCACAGAAGCTCATATATCCTTCATACCTTTCTTGTTTTGTATGACGATAGGACTAATCCATTTAGCCTTATTGACAAGGAAAATCAACCCAGTTTCCAACATCCTATAAATATCCTTCTTCACTTTCTCTTTGACACTGGGGTTCAATCAGTATGGATTATGTTTAACTGGTCTTTATTTATGATTTAACTCTATCTCCATCTACCCTAAATATCCCTTAATACCTTTTAGTTATGAAAAAATTGTAGGGAATAGGTCCTCATATTCCTATAAGAGAGCTTGTATCTTTGTCACAGTCTGCTCGTCCTACTAATCCTCTATGGAAGCTAGATTAGGGTTTTCCTCACTCCCTATATTTATTTTCTGCAACTTCAGGGGTTGGGAATAAGAATTATCACCATCATTCGACTTAGTTTCATGCACAATTCTAGTTCCTTTTTATTCTTTAAATGTAAAATTCCTAAGATCTTCTAGGCCTTCGAGGTCTCTCAGGTCTTCATCAATTTTACTACAAGTCAGAGGTATTTGTGTGATGGATGGGTAAATAATTTGATGAAGGAGGTATTCATGTTCAGGACAGAGGGTGTGAGAATTTATATACTTAACTTCATCAACAAAAATAATTTTCTTAATCTGTTGCAAAGATAAAGTGATTTTAGGGGACTTACCTAAAAGAAGGGAGTCTTGGAAGAACTATCTTTGAAAGACTTCCCAGCAATAATTTGGGCATCGAACCTCCTCATGTAAATACCAAGCGGTTGGAAGTTTTCCCAAAGACTAAACACACTAATGTGCCCAAAATTGAGAAGGAAGTTGCACAACTTCCCATAATTGAATATAATGTGCAACATGCTTCCTTGGGTCAGAAAACCCATTGTATACTACCAAAGTTGAGGCTTGGTTGTTTGGCTCCCCATATTTTTTCGGTTGAGTAACTAGTGATGGGGGAATAAATCGATATTGAATGGAACAGTTTACTTCATCCCAAGAAGAAAAATTACCCTTATGGGTGTCCCACCATCTAGTTGAAGAGGATCTTAATGCAACATCAAGTACAAGAATTATTTGCTCTGGCACAACTTTATCCTGTAACTCAACAAGAAAGATATGTAAATATGAAGTTCCATCGTAAACAGGGTAGTATCTAACCTTTGATCCAATCCACCTAGAAGATATGATAGTTGCACAATGCCTTAATAAGTTCTCATATCTTCCATGTTTCCAGTTGTCAAATGCTACCTCTGAATCTTCTCCTGCAAATTGAATACTTTGCCAACTTACTAAGCCATCTAGAGTCAGGTTAATATAGTTTGCCAAATTTCCTACAACTAGAGTGTAGAGATGATCCAAGGATTCCTCTCCCATATTACCCTCTATCGAATCCATATAGAGGGGATCTTAGTACGGATCTAGTGGTTGGGTTACTTTCATAAAATCTGCTTCAAAGGTCATGATTTCTTTCTTAAGATCTATAATAGAATAATTCTTATAAGCCCATTCAATGCCCAATAAATATGGGTATGGGTCCTTATCCCCCATGATTTATTCAACCTCTAAGTTGGCCATTATCTTGAATCCACCTAAGTCCACTTCAACACTTTCCATCCTCTCAACAGGATAGATACAATATTGATTGGCCATCCACAATTGAATGGGAGAATAGAAAGGATTGGGCTTACCCAT
>JZKD02S0471250.1:268842-288839 GCA_000966675.3 Picea glauca
TGCAAAACTGAGCGGTCTTCAAAATGAAGGTCCCAACAAAAATAAATCCAAGAAAATATAAGCAAAGAAAAACTCATTTTTTAACCTTCTAAGGAGTGGTGGCCACCTAGACTACTCGACGATATTTCGTGTATAAAATATTCATTCGATATCCACTTGGACTGATTTCAAAGCCATATCAAATTGGATTCATAGGGATAACTGCAGTATAAACATGTTTACAAAGTGCCATGAATTTATGTTTCGAACATGTTGAGTAACATCCTTCTTGACATAGTTGTTTGTGAATCTTTGCCTAGACCAACAATCACCATTTTTAGCATATATTTTTTGTTTGATAATGGATTGATATGATTCCAATTGGATATGAAATTAGGTTCATGTAGGTATCTCCAATTATCTAAACACTTTTTTAAAATAATAAGAATTGATGAGTCAAATTTGATGAAAGAAAGTTTGCAGGGGAGAGCTGTTTTAGTTTCTAGTTTAGACCAACAATGACCCTTTTTAGTACAACATTTTCATTTGAAGTCTAATTAACATGATTCTAGTGGGAGATTAAATTATAATCATATGGTTATCTACCATAGAAATAAGTTTTATAAATAATTTTATTTGATATCTCAAAATTGTTGATGAACAATCTAGGAGGCATAGTTTAACAATGTTGGTTTTAGGACAGGAAATCACTAAATTGGGCATAAATTTTTCATACAACATTGAAAAGAGGTGATTCAGGTTTATATGTAAACTATATTCCAAGACATATCTCCCTTAGAAACAAAAATTAAATGACTTCATTTGACCCCTTAAATCATGACTATCCCAACTATGTTTTTAGGAGGTTTTTAATTATGTTTGCTACAAAAGTATAAAAACATGTAATTTCTCCTAAATTATATCCTAGATATGTGAAATCTTTTGGTAAGTATGTTTAATATGATGTAATGAGTACCTCCACAAAAAAATTTCAATATATATTTCTTAAATCATATAATTTGACCTTTAGAAGACTTGTATCCCCTTGATGAATTTGTAGCATTTGTTTTTTGCATCATTTCTTCATTATGCTAAATTTTATTAATATACAAGTTTGGATGAGAAATGATCATTTATAATTATGCCAAGAAATTAAAATTAATGCTTAACTTGAGGTTTTTTATCATCCTTTAAAAACATGGTTATCCTTCATTTACCTCCTCCTTTAGATCATTGACCTAAACTGATGTTCAATTCATTAATGTAGCATATATAATGCATCAATTACATTCACTTGAAAAGACAAAATGAGAAAGTGTGTTTTGTTCATCGTATGGAATGGAAGCTTATAGTAGAAGTGATTGAATTGTTAGGATATTTGGACACTTAGGAGTTAGTTAATATCAACTTGGTATAATGTGTCTTTAGGTAAAAGTGCGTTTTTTAGTGTGTTTCTTTAGTATGCATTTCTAGTTATGTAATCTGACGGTCGTGATATGTTCTAGACATAGTGTGATCCGACAGATCATATTATCTTTGATCTTAGTGGATACATTGATCCATGGCTTAACACTTGATTTGTCCATGATCTCCATTCAAAGAGTATGGAGAGTCATGTGTTGATGATCGATTGTTATAAACTCTCTTGTAATATTTTTGTTTTTCACTAATAAATTTCATCAAGTGGCCACATTGGCTGGGACCATGGTTGTTTACACACATTGGGGTTTTACCACGTAAACAAATTAGTGTGTTGATATTTGATATGGTTGTGTGCATGTTTACTAAAGGTTTTCATATTCTATTGGAATACCTTCTGTTGTAAAATATGGTATCAAAGGCTACTGACTTCCTCAACCCCATTCCAATGAAATTATTATTAAAAGAGATGTTAAATTTGATGAAAATATCTTGGAATATGATCCTAATTCAATGTGTGTGCCATATTTTGTTCCTAATCTGGTTTCTTCTTCTTTAGATCATGACAATGAGGATGAAAATCCACCTTTTCTTTCTCACCTTCCTCCGGATGAGTCCATTGAACATGAACCTACACCAGCACCACCTCTTCCCAGATGGGTCCATTCAACATGAAAATTCACCGGTGATCTTGTTGTTTATCCTACATATCAACATCAGATACGTTCATAGTTCCAATGAGGATCTTCTCTTTTGGCTCAATTTTAAGAGACTCATGATCCAAACACATTTGTAGAATCTTCAGTCCATCCATATTGGGACACATCAATGAATGAATATTATCACTCTTTAATGGTAAATGATACTTGGGACCTTGTACCTCTTCTGAAAGGAAGAAAATGTGTCATATGTAAATGGGTGTATAGAACTAAGCATGCATCAGATGGAAGTGTTGAAAGACACAATGCGTGGTTAGTTTCCAAAGGGTTCTCTCAAGTTGAAGGCATTGACTATAATGAAACCTTTTCCCCCATAGACAAAATGAATTCTATATTCCTTGTTCTATCCCTTGCTACCTCAAATAAATGTGAGGTCCATCATATGGATGTTAAATATTCCTTCTTGCATGGGGATTTGCAAGAATAAATAAACATGGAACAACCTCCTCACTATGTCCATAAAGACTCTAGCATTATTTTCCACATTAGGAAATCTCTTTATGGTATTAAAAAATCTCCTTGAGCTTGGTATGCCAGAATGGACATCTTTCTTCTTGACACTATATTTTTTAGATGTCATTATGACCCAAATGTCTATATAAAGAAAGTAGGAAGCCATATCATAATACTTTTTCTTTATGGTGATGACCTTATCCTCACTACTAGTGACCCTAAACGTTTAACCCATGTGAAATATATCCTTGAAAAAAAAATTGAAATGATAGACTTAGGATATTTGAATTATTTCCTTGGCCTCCAAGTATTGAAAACCAAGGATGGAATTTTTCTTTCCCAATCTAAGTATGCTTATGACCTTCTTCATCACTTTCACATGGACGATTCTAGACTAGCTCCTTCTCCCCTCCAATCTGAACTCAAACTTGTTGCCACTTGGACTACTCCTAAAGTTGATGCCACTTTGTATCATCAATTAGTCGGTAGCCTTTTATGTTTGACTCATACATGTCTTGATATTTCCTTTGTTGTTGGTTTTATTGCTCGGTATATGCAAACACCTCATGAAAGCCATTGGAAAGAAACTAAAAGGATACTTCAGTATTTCTAGGGAATAGTTCATTTTGGGATACATTATAGTTTAGGGGGGACTCCTTTGTTGGTTGGTTTCACTGATTCATATTGGGACAATGAAACTAATGATCAAAATTCTAATGCAAGTTATGTTTTCTAGCCTTGGTTCTGGACCTATCACTTGGGCTTGTAAGAAACAAAAGATAATTGATCTTTATTTAGAAGAAGAAGAGTACCAAGTAGTGGTTAATGCATGTCAAGAAGCCTTGTGGCTTCGACAAATCCTTTCATACTTTGGATTCCAGTAGCAACATCTAGCCACCCTTTTTTGTGACAATTGGAGTGTCATCAAGCTCACCAAGAACTATTTCAACATCATCTCAACAAACACATTGAACTACACATGCACTTCATCAAAAAGATCATTCATGATCGATTTATTGAAGTGCTCTTTTTCCCTATAGAAGTTCAAGTTTCATACATATTCACAAAGTCTCTTATAGAAGCAAAGTTTTCCAAACTTCGATCTATGTAGAGAGTTTAAGAAGTTTTCGTTAATGGGGGATAGGATCTAATTAGTCCTTCTTTGTCCTATTGTGTTGTTGTTGGAATGCTGAGAGGGGGGAGGTGAATCAATATGAGCACTTTTACCACTTTTAACCACAATATATAATCTTTAACCTTATCAATAGTATATCATCAATGTATCATCACTATATCATGATCATATAAACATAAGCAACATCACATCAAGTACAAAGTACACCAGAATTTGCGTGGAAACCCAAATGGGAGAAAACCACATAATGTTTTCTTATATATCAAAGAAAACATTCATTGGAATCACAAACTTCCCAATTCTCCAGATGCAACTGGAAGAAGGCTATGAACCTCTATTTACAGGCTCCAACCTTAAGGAAGCTACAACTCCCTAAATTCTCTAACTCCAACCAGAAGGAGGCTACAACCCTTTGATTCTCAAGCTCCAACCTGAAGGAAGCTCCAACTTCTTATGTTCTTCGATACCAATCAAAAGGAGGCTACAACCCCCTTTCCTTTCCCCATCCTTCTGCCCTAAAGTATAAGTGTAGACCAATTGTCACTACCAAAATCACTTCCATTGTCACTGTCACTGCCACTGTCACTTTCACTTCCACTACCACTGCCACTTTCACTACCACTGTCATTGTCACTGCCACCGTAAAATCAACCTGTAATTGTCAACATATCACATCAACCTGTCACTATATCCAACCTATCACTATCAACTTGTCACATCAACCTGTCATTGTCATCGATACTCAACATCAATTAAACCAAATCCATGATCACCAAGAAAACCTCTCAACCAGATGCTCAGCATCACCAACACACATGCCTCTACCAAGAATGTACCAATATCACAAACATACCATCACAAGGTACATGTTTCAACCATGTACCAAAATCGTACCATATTAGGTACCAAACCTGTACCAAATCATGCATCAATCATGTATCAAAACATGTATCATACCATTTACCAAACCTATACCAAATCATGCATCAACCAAAAGCTATACCATACCATGTGCCAACACCATATCATGCATCAACTATGTATGTCACCATGCATCAATGTCACCAAGGAATGCCTCATACATATGCCAAAAATGTATCTCAAACAATGTGTCCAATATCCAAGATGCTCCTCAAACCATGTGCCTCAACCATATACCATATCACTCGTGATATGTCTCAATCATGTCATACACCATGTACCAAAATATATCATCAATGAAGTACCTAAAAAAAGTACCAAACAACCAATATCATATACCAAGTATATGCCTGAAGCATGCACCTAATATGTGTCGCAAGCACGTGTCAATGCCTCAACAATATACTAAAGACTTACTTCAAGCATGCACCATAACATCATCAACATGTAACCCTAAAAATATGAATATAAACATACATGTAACTATGTAACATACCTAGTGTATGTGATCACAGACCTACATACCTTCCTCAACTTCAACAACAAGAGAATAACATCTTCATCAAACTTTACCTTAGTCTCATGCGACTACTTTTTGGATTAATCACAAACTCTAACTTTCAACAAGCATAAATCTGTACCTGTAATGAATAAGGTCTTAAACTTGTACTCAATATCATTCAATATATTCTTTGTAATTCCTCCAAGTTTCACTTGCTTGGAACATACCAGAAAAGGATTTATAGAAAAAATGGCAGACCTTGTTGAATTTTATCTTATTCTAGATAGAGAACTTGTAAAGCATGTAACGCGTGAAATATTTGCTATCTAGCTCTAAAAATCGTGCAAAAAATACTATAGAATGTACTCTATCCAATTCATTTAGTCTCACTGAATTTGGATCCTCTATTAAGAATTTATGACTTTTTTACCTAGAACAAATGTTTGAGACTAGTTTCAAGACTAGCCAAAAACCTATTTTCCACAGGGTGTATCTCAGAAAATACAACGCCATAGTAGCAGAATTTCTTACCAAAGGTACCTTGATATGTCTTATCAATATCCTTCAAGTTTCTTTGTTTAAATAATTCTAGAAATAAAGTTATAGTGAAAATGGTAGGATGACCTATAAATAACATACCTTAGAACACATCATCACAAGACTTCATCCTCCCTTGGCATTTCTCCCTTATTCACTTCATCTTCCCTATGAAATTCGCCTCCGATCTCCTTGGTTACCTCATAGAAGAATCACTTACTCATATAGAATATATTCAATAGAATGTGTGTGTGAATGTACTTATGAGTGACTTCTTGAGCTGTATATATATATTTTCTAAGTAACATCTTTCCTTAACTCCAGGGCTTCTTGAACTTTCTTGTTACAACCACTTTTCCCTTTCAGTAATTACTTGAAACCAATTAGGGGCTTCTTAACCCATCGTTGGGGCTTCCATAGGGGCTTCTTAACCCATCTTTGGGGCTTCTAACTTCAGTCAGTCATCATGGATGTTATTGATTGTCTTTCCAAATATGTTCATTTTTGTGTCCTCCAACATATGTTCATTGCATCCACAGTGACTCAAATTTTCATGGATAATATCTTCAAACTCCATGACATGCCTCACTTTATTATTTTTTACCATGATATTAATTTCACCAACAACTTTTGGCAAGAATATTTCAAGCTCTAGGGCACCCAATTTCATATTAGCATGGCCTATCATCCCCAGACTAATGGCCAAACTAAAGTTGTCAAAAAATGATTGGAAACATATTTGAGGTGTTGTGTGTCTGAATGTTAATCCCTAAATAGTGGCTCATTACCCCTTAATTGGGGCATATTACATTAGTAATGTTATTTTATTTATGTAGTCTTTAGTCCATTGGTTGTAATTGTACCTCCTAGTCTCCTATATATACCAAGGAGACATTTTCATTTGGAATCATCTTGTATTTGTAAATTTATGTGGGGCATAAGGAGGTTGCCCCCTCGAAGAGGCTTATTATCTGAAATTATCTCTTTTTCAAGGCATTGAGTACTTATTCTGAGGTTTTTCTATGCTAAATTGATATTTGGTTCTTAACATATGGTATCAGAGCTCAAGGTATTGGGGTTTTGCTACTACATCTAAGACACCTTGGAATTTTTGCTATAAAATTTTTTCTACAAAGTTTAATAAGGAATGGCTTGGAGGATATTTAGTAGACAGATCAAGGTATGTTGGGTTACAATTTCATCTCTTGGGGACTTATACTTTCGGAGATACAGCCTGTGTAATATAGGGTTATGGAATCATCCTGAATTGAGTCATTGCAGAATTTTCGCTATATAATGTTTTCTGCAACATTTCAGACCTTGAAATACAGAGGCTATTCATAGAAATTAGTAAGGTATCTGTGGTAAAAATTTCATCTACTAGGTCATCTTACATTTGTATATACACCCTGTGGAAGATAGGGTATCTGAATAGCCCTATTGAATAGTATCAAGCAGGTGTTTCGGGTAAAACAATCATAAATTCTTCCTAGAGTATCCAAATTGAGTGATACTGGTTGCATTGGATAGTGGACAATCAGTAGTTTTCTGGTATGATTTTCAGAATTTAATATCAATTATTTTGTGCAGGGCACGTTATATAAGTGAGATCTCCTACAAAGGACAAAAATCAGTAAGTTGTGGGGAAGTTACAGTAAATTCCACTTGGCACATCTGATTTTGATCAGACCTGTGGAATTGCAGAGAAGAAATATCAAAGAACTACAAAAAAAAAAAATCATACCCAGAAGGGCCTAAATTTTGGATATACAATAAAAGGAAGATTGTCTAGCATAACCACCTCAAAATCAAGGTTTAAAGTGATACTTGGCCAACATGCCACCTAAAAAGGGAACTTCTACACCAAATAAGCCTCCAGACAACATTACTTGGACTCTTGATGAAGGTGAAGAAATGTGTAGGGACATAAATGATTTACAAAAGAAGATAGTAACAAAATATTAACTACAAGATATGAGGGATTCAATAAATACTAAGATAGATGGTTTAAAAGGGGAGATCATGGAAGGATTGAAAAATTTCCTAATAGAGAGGACACCTAAAAGTGAAAATGTATCCCATGAAATTCATGATGAGGACACAAGGAAGATGAATCAAGAATGGAGAAACCCTAACTTTGGGTTGAAAACCAAACGCTTTCCTAAGATCGATATGAGGAAGTTTGATGGCAAGGACCCAATCACATGGATACTTCAGATGGAGCAATTCTTTGATCTACATAATGTACCACATACACAAAAGGTACGGATCATTTCTTTAAATTTAGAACCCAATCAATTTGTGTGGTATCGATGGCTTTTTTCTCACAAATCACTCGTCACTTGGACAATTTTCATAGAAGAAATGATAGCACACTATGAAGATACAAGGAGCAATACCTTATTTAGCCAATTGATAAATCTCAAGAAAAAGGGTTAAGTTACAAAGCACATTGAGAACTTCCAAAGATTGAATATAATGGTAACAGATATTCCAGATGAGCACTTGATTGATGTATTCATAGGAACTTTAAGGGATAACAGTCAACATGAGGTTTGTCTTTGGGAACCCAAATCATTAGAGAATGCATTTAGGGTGGCAAGAAATGTTGAAAGTAAATATGGCTATGGCTACTAGAAGGACCACTCCTAACATCTATCGAGAGAATAATGTTCCTTCTTTTAAAAAACCTCAACCTACCAGGTTGACACCTCAACAATTGGAGGAAAGAAAAGAAAAAGGTGTATGCTTTAATTATGACAACAAGTATAGTAAGGGACATAAGTGTGGTGAGAAGAAATTATTCTACATAGATTGTGAAGAGGAAGAAGAACAAGAACAAGAACAGGAACCATCTCAAAATGAAAATGTAGACATGATTTCTTCTGAAGAGTTGACTCCCACGATATCGTGTAATGCATTGGCTGGAATTAACACTCCTCAAACCCTCAATATTGAAGGATATATCAAAAAGAAAAAGGTAATAGTCCTAATTTATTTTGGTAGTACTCATAATTCCATTCACTATAAATTAGCCAAAGCTCTCAATTGCTTTGTATATCTTGTTGAACAACTGAGAGGGGGGGGTGAATAAATTGTTATCGTGCTTAAACAATTATACTTATTGTAAACTCTTTACAGAGCATTTAATGACAATCACAATAATGCAGGAAGGTAGGCAATAGAATATTCAACATCAATCACACACATGAAATATACAGAGACAAATATTTCTTGAGGAAACCCATAAAGGAGAAAACCTCTTCTTCTTGATATGATAAGTAATCTTTATTTTCTATACATTATCATTCTTATGAGCACCAACTCATTGTGAGGTTGCCACCTATGTTTTATAAGCTTCAACTTGTTGAGAGCACCAACTCTCTATTTTCTCTAGCACCTACTAGAAGGAAGCACCAACTCCCTAAGTGTTCCAGCACCAACTGGATGGAAGCACCAACTTCTAGTCACATGGGCACTGACCTGTATAACAAAGAACAATAGTTCTCCCTTGCACAACCCTACCACCCTAGTTTTTCGGGCTGCAACTAGATGGAAGCTACAAATCCCTGTGTTCAAGCACCCACTTGAAACTCTGAGGACAATAGTCCTCCCTAGCACCTCCCTACCACTCTGAAATATAAATATTTTCTTTCTTGAATTTATCACAATGATACAACATTTATCTATGGCTTACCAGTCTCATCATAGGTCTACTACACTGCTCTGCTCTACCTACATCAGTGTCTCTCTCCTCGCATCTGGTGTGCTTTCTATTCTTCTCTCAGATATGTATTTATGTTTCTTTCTTCTTTTGTGCTTTATGATCTTTGTCTTATTTCCATTCTATGCACCACGCCTCTTCTGTGCGCTTTATCTCCTACACACAACATGCTTCTACTCGCATGAAAACAAATAGCACTCAACAGCAGCCCCAAATCTGTTATATGTTCTGCATCTCTTTATTATTCCAATTCCTCTCCCAAATCCTACATGCAACTCATCGTCTTCTTTGGTAGTTATACTAAGTCTGTCTGTCATCAGGGGCTTATCCTGAGATTCTCTACCTTCTCTGGCAGTGCGACTCTTCATCTTCTATGTCAAATTCGAGATTTATCCTCTTTGTTGTAGATACAATCTTTGACACTTTTCATCTGTCAATCCTCTCTATGATGAGTCTTCATTCCACTGGCAGTTACCTCGAGTCTCTTCAGCTTCTCTGGCGATCACCCTCCAGCTCCTCTAGTTCTCGAGTAGATGCAATTAGTCATTTTTTGTAGTTACAATCAGTCTGCCTCTTAGCAGTTACTAAGACAACCTCCATGCGCTCATGCCTTTAGTGCCTTTTCCCTTCCTAAGAAAAACTTCACAGTGAGCATTAGCTTTTCTGACTAAGGCCCTTTCTTTCACGTGACCAGTGGTTGTTACCACATGCCTAAATTCAGAAAACACGCTTGCCAGATCCACGGTCTAGATATTTCCCTTTGATTGACGGCTGCGATCAAATCGTGATTTCCTGTTGTGATTTGCCTCGAAACTCCTAACTCGCGAAAATTCAAGGTGGAGCTTAGCAACATGCTAGCTCCTTCACCGATGTGACCATGTCTATGACCACGATCTAAGAATTCAAGCGCTTCACGACTCGCGATGTCAGAGGTTAGAGCACCTCCCTTCTTCCGATTCTCAAACTCCCGACTTCATCCACCTCAGATCAACGGTCTAATATTTCCCGTGACTCAATGGTCGTGATCACCTTCTTCATTTCAAGATTTCACGAGTTCCTATCTAACGTGATCCTTGCTGATCTGGTCTACAACTATCCTTGTTAGCATGGATCTCTTCTTATGGAACATGTTCTTCTCTTGGATCTAACGGCCCAGATTAGTCCTCGATCCAACGGTCAAGATCTCCTCTTTGTGAACTCGGACTTCACGATTTCCTGCAACTCTTCCTTTGACTTTTCTAGTTCATGAGTCAACGAAATGTTGATCTCTCGCCATGTGTCCTCTGGATCAAAACCACATATCTCATCACAACTTCCTATGGTTACTGGACGTTGATCTAATAGACATCGGGTATTCAGGATTGGTGATCTAATGGCCATGAAAAAATCGTGAACTTGGACTTCGAGAATTCTCGCTTCTCATATCTGGACTCTGATCTGACGACCCAGATCATTCACAGTGCTCAATACAATGATCATTATCGCTCTTCCTCCTAATCTTTGGCTTCCTCAAATCTCTAAGTGTCAAAGGCCATGACCTTTGATCATTCTATGAGCCTTGATGTATGGGATCTCGTCTGAGCGTCTCAGAACGCTATCTCTCCTGAGCTTTGGCAATGAAGTTAACCTCAGCCCTAGCACACACTTGTGTTCTGCATGCAACACTGCACTATCTCTTCTAATCTTATTGGGCTTGCTCCTCTGCGTCTTCCCAAAACACTTCTGGTGCTCACCTGGCACATTATTCCTTTCTCATCTTTTGGTCTCTCGAGCTTTGGTCCATTGTTGTTCTTTCCCATAAATATGCCATCGTCATTTTTGTTCTTTCCATCAATGACAAGCACACTCTGCCTGTAAACATGCCAACAATCTCCCCCTTTGGCATTGATGGCAACCCTGAATGGCTGCACTATTTTGCTTAGACCTCCAACTCTAGCATCCGCACCTTTTCTCCCCCTTTGACATCAATGTCAAAGAAAACATGCTCCCCCTGATCTATTGCAGTATTTTTTAGAGGTATCAAATATTCAACCAACACATACTCCCCCTGATAGGATGGACTCTCTTAGGTTAATAGTGGGTTCACGCCCAACTTCTGGCGTAGATATTCAAACTAATCTTGTGCAAGAGGTTTAGTGAAGATATCAACAATCAGATCTTTGGATGGGATATAATGCAAAGAAACCACAGAGTTGGTTACATGTTCCCTCAAGAAGTGAAACTTGATGGGTATATGCTTGGTCTTGGAGTGAAAGACAGGATTCTTTGACACACTAATTTCACTGGTATTATCATAATGAATTGGTATCGGTGCAGTATAATTTACCTCCAAGTCTAGAAGGGTCTTGATCATCCACAACACTTGGGTACAGTAGGTGGCAGCTGTAATGTATTCAACTTCTGTAGCTAATAAGGAAATGGAACCTTGCTTCTTTCTCAACCATGATACAAGGGAATCTCCTAAGAAGAATGCACCTCCACTCGTGCTTTTCCTTTCATCCATGTAGTTAGCCCAATCAGCATCTGAATAGACTGATAGTTGAAAATTCTGATTCCTAGGATACCATAGGCCATAATTCATTGTTCCTTTTAAATATTTGAATATTCATTTTACGGCTATCAAATGACTCTGTTTAGGTGCAGATTGATACCTTCCTACCATTCCAACAACATGCATTATGTTTAGACGAGATGTTGTGATGTACAACAAGTTGCCTATCATAGACCTATATGAACTATGATCAACATCACGTGAGTCATCATCCTTGCTTAACTTGCATCCAATGACCATGGGAGTGATCACAGGTGTTGAGTCTTCCATTTGAAACCTCTTCAACATTTCTCTTAGATATTTCTCTTGACAAATAAATATTCCTTCAGACCTCTGAGTAATTTGAAGATGAAGAAAAAATGACAGTTCCCCTATCATAGACATTTCAAATCCGGACTGCATGGCAGAAGAAAACCATTGTACCAATGAAGCATTATTGCTTCCGAAGATGATGTCATCTACATAGACCAACACAATGAGAAAATCATTACCCTTTGTCTTGATATATAGGTTGTTGTCAATTGTTCCTCTCTTGAATCCTTTGTCTTGAAGATACCTATCCAGTCTGTAATACCAGGCACAAGGAGCTTGTTTTAACCCATATAATGTTTTCTTTAGCTTGCAGACAAAGTCAAGGTTATCTGATAGTTGGAAAACCTCTGGTTGTTCCATATAGACTTTTTCTTTCAGATATCCATTTAGAAATGTTGACTTGACATCCATTTGATAGACTTTAAACGGTTTATGACAAGCATATGCAAGAAACATTCTAATAGCTTCTAATATTGCTACAGGCGCAAATGTTTCATCAAAATCTAGTCCTTCTATTTGAGAATATCCTTTGCAGACCAATCTAGCCTTATTTCTTACAATATTTCCTTGCTCATTCATCTTATTTTTGTAGACCCATTTTGATCCTATTACATTTTTATCTATTGGCCTAGGAACGAGTTCCCAAGTGTCATTCTTTTCAATCTGGTCCAGTTCCTCATTCATTGATTTTAACCAATTTACATATTTATTGGCTTCATTAAAGTTCTTGGGTTCCACCATGGATATGAAAGCTATATGTGATTTCTTAGTGTCTTTGATTATCCTTCTCCTAGTTTGTACACCTTTGTCTTTCTCACCAATTATCTGACTTGCAGGATGATTCTTTTGAGTAATTTTGGAGGAAGGATTTGATGTTGTCTGTTGATTTGAGTCTGCCTGAGTATTTGTATCTTCATCTGACTTAGAGTCTTCTTTTTCTGATTCTTGCACCTGTTCATTTTCAGCTTCAGTTGTTTCCTCTGTAGCAGTCTCGATATTGCTCACCTCTCTTACTGAGACTCCTTCATCAACCTTTAAATCAATGCAATCAACTATTTTATGCAATCTTTTATTAAAGCATCTATAGCATTTACTATTGGTAGCATATCCTAAGAAGATGTCTTCATCAGCCCTGTCATCATACTTGCCAAGGTTTTACTTATTATTCTTTATGTAGCACTTACTCTCAAAGACTTTGAATTGTTTGATTGAAGAAAGTCTTCCATACCACAGTTCGTAAGGTGTCTTGTCACTATGTGGTCTGAGGTGGGATTTATTAAGAACATGGATTGTTGTGTGTATTGCTTCTACCCAGAAGGTTTGACCAATGTTCTTCTCATTCATCATTGACCTGGCCATTTGCTGAACTATTCTATTTTGCCTCTCAACTACTCCATTTTGTTGTGGAGTTCCTGGGATTGTGTATTCTCTCTTGATCCCATGTTTGTCACAGAATTCCTTGAAATCACTTGACATAAATTCTCCTCCTCTATCTGATCTTACTTCCTTTATCATGTTGCTTGTTTGATTCTCAGTTAAGGCCTTGAATATTTTAAATTTCTCAAATGCTTCATCTTTTTCTTTGAGAAAAGAAACTCAAGTGAGTCTGGGGTAGTCATCAATGACTAGCATAAAGTAATTTTTCTTCCATGTGTCTTCCTGTCTTGATGGTCCACATGAATCCATATGAACTAATTGGAGCGGTTTCTCTATTGAAGTAGAGCTCTTGGATTTAAACGTGTCATGATTAGCTTTCCTACTTGGCAGGGTTTACACACAAAATATTTTGGCTTTGATATTCTTGGAAGATATTTTACTGCCTCAAGGTTTTTGAGCTTGATTAAGTGGTCAAAATTTAGATTTCCAAGTCTCTTATGCCATAACCAACTTTCATTATATTTTCTTAGATGACACTCTTCTCTATCTTATTTCAGCACATATATATTATTATATGTCCTTATGCCTTTAGCCACCACTTGTCCTAAGTTTACCGACTTTATCTTACAATATTTGGAAGTGAACACCACTTCACATCCTCTGTCACACATTTGACTTACACTGAGAAAATTATGTTTCAACCCATCTACAAGCAGAACATCCTGGGATTTTCCTTAACCATTACTCATACTCACCATCCCTTTACCCTTGATTTTACCTGCAGCATCATTTCCAAACGTTACATTTCCTGATTTTCTTTCTCTTAGAGACAAAAACTTACTTTTGTCTCTTGTCATATGTTTGGAGCATCCACTGTCAATATACCAGGGGTTCTTTTGTCTTTGAGCTAACAACACTAATCCAAACTTGTCATTCTCTTTCTTCTTCCAAACCTTGACATTTTCAATAGAGGGATTCAAATCTGGTTCATAATTCCTTAAGCGACAGTTTGCAGCTTTATGTCCATAATTATGGCAGGTGTAACATTCTGGTTCATTGAATAAAGGATCATAATGATTGTTATGCTCAACCTATGTCCTTTTCCTAGCCATCACATGATTTGCAGTTTGTGGTTGTTTGTTACATGGTTGTCTCACTCTTTGTTGTGATAGATATCCATTTCTTGAGTGTCTTGATTGCTCATACCTAAATCTTAAAGAACAGTTTACAACTTTGTGATCAAAGTTAGAAAGAAAAAACAATATCCATAGAAAAATCCTTTGTACCTGGAAAATGGTTGTCTTCTTTGAGCAGGTCGATTTCTTCTATTCTGATGATTTCTTTGAGTAGAGGGTGTATTATTTCTTTGTTCTACAGATTCAGTTCTGGTACTTTTTCTTTCACTGTTCCTTGGTGGTTGATTATCTTCCTTTGTTTCTCCATATTTGTTGTTGTCAATGAATGTAGATTTGACAAACTTGATGGATTCTTTGTTTCTTGGCTCACCACTATTTGATCCTTCTTTATAACCCAAACCAATTTTCAAATTTGGATTCCTTTGTTGATTCAGAATGGTGGCTAATCCTTTCGAGGCTTTAATGCTTGGAAGATTTTGGAGATACAAAGATTTAAACTTTTCCATCTCTTTTTTGGTTTTTACTACCTCTTATCTGAGGCTTCACATCTTGCCTTCTTCTCTGATAACTGTTGTTTCAGAATGTCCTCTATTTTCTTTACCTCTTCTAATTCCACTTTTAGCAGGGCAAAGTCTTCATCAGATTTTTTACTATCTTTCTCGAACTGTATTAGCAATTGTTTTTGCTTTCTCTTCTTAAATCTAAGTCTGTCAATTTCTTTTAGAGAACTGATCAGTTCTCCTTCTAAGTCAACCACAACTTATTCATCACCAACATCACTTCTTGTGATTTCATTATCATAATACTCTTTGGCCATAAGAATAAATTCATTAACCTTATCTTCATCATCAGAATTACTATCTGTGTCTCTTGAAGAGTCATCATTATTTACACATAAACTTTTCTTTTTACCAAATCTCTTGGATTTATACTTTTCTTCACCTTCAAAGTTCTGGTCCTTGTTCTTGTGTGGACACTTAGATGCAAAGTGACCTATCCTTCCACAGTTAAAACATTTGAAGGGAATCTTTCCTTGGTACTTGCCTTATCCTTTCTTTAGTCTTCTCACAAATTTTGCTTCAATTTCATCGGGCTCAAAATCCTCATTCTTATCAGCTTTAAATGATGCTTCTCTAGAGGTGGATTTATCTTTAACTATCCTCATTTCATATGCAGTCAACGTTCCTAGAAGTTGATCAAAAGCAAAAGTTTTTAGATCATTAAGTTCTTCTATAACAGAGACCTTTGGGTTGAACCTATCTGGCAGATATCTCAAAATTTTCTGAACTAAAGAGTGTTCCTCAATTTTTTCACCAAGTTCTTTCATTGCATTTACTAGTTCTTAAATTGTCAGAAAGTACTTCCCAACAGTTTCATCCTCTTTCATATTTAGTTGTTCAAACTGTACTCTGTAGGTTTGAAGCTTGGCATCCTTTACCTTCTCATTACCTTCATAACTTCCTATGAGTTTGTCCCACATTTCTTTGGTAGTTTCTCAGTGCATAACTTTTACAAATTATGCTTCTGCAAGCCCACTCAGAATAACATTCATAGCCTTAGCGTTGAAGTTAAATTCTAGATTCTCATCCTTATTAGCTAGTACAACCGGCTTTACATAACTAGTCTCTACCACATCCTAGACATCTGCACCTAAGTCCATTATGTAGGTTCTCATCCTAACTTTCCAGAAGGCAAAGTTTGTTCCATTGAATAGGAGGGCCTTATTGGTTGACGTTCCTTCATGGCTTGATATGTTTAATATTACTGATCTACCTTTAGATAAAAGAAACCAGATCTGATACCAATTGTTAGACAAATGAGAGGGGGGGCTGAATCAATTGTTATCGTGCTTAAACAATTATACTTATTTTAAAATCTTTACAGAGCATTCAATGAAAATCACAATAATGCAGGAAGGTAGGCAATAGAATATTCAACATCAATCACACACATGAAATATACACAGACAAATATTTCCTGAGGAAACCCATAAAGGGAAAAAAATCTTCTTCTTGATATGATAAGTAATCTTTATTTTCTGTACATTATCATTCTTATGAGCACCAACTCATTGTGAGGCTACCACCTCTATTTTGCAATCTTCAACTTGCCAAGAGAACCAACTCTCTAGTTTCTCTAGCACCTACTAGAAGGAAGTACCAACTCCCTAAGTGTTCCAGCACCAACTGGATGGAAGCACCAACTTCCAGTCACACGGGCACCAACCTGTATAACATAGAACAATAGTTCTCCCTTGCACCACCCTGTCACCCTGGTTTTTCTAGCTACAACCAGATGGAAGCTACAACTCCCTGTGTTCAAGAACCCACTTGAAACTCTGAGGAAAACAGTCCTCCCTAGAACCTCCCTACCACCCTAAAATATAAATATTTTCTTTCTTGAATTTATCACAATGATATTACATTTATCTATGGCTTACCAGTCTCATCATTGTTCTACTACACTGCTCTACTCTGCCTGCATCAGTGTCTCTCTCCTCGCGTCTTCTGTGCTTTCTGTTCTTATCTCAGATATGCATTTATGTTCCTTTCTTCTTATGTTCTTTATGCTCTCTGTCTTCTTTCCATTCTATGCACCACACCTCTTCTGTGCGCTTCAGCTCCTACACACAACATGCTTCTACCCGCATGAAAACAAAAAGCACTGAACAACAGCCCCAAATCTATTCTTTGTTCTATGTCTCTTTATTATTACAATTCCTCTCCCAGATCATACATCCAACTCATCATCTTCTTCGGTGTTTATACTAAGTCTTTTCATCATCAATGACTTATCCTGAGATTCTCTTCCTTCTCTGGCAGTGCGAATCTGCGTCTTCTCTGTCACAGTCGAGCTTTATCCTCTCTGTTGTAGTTACAGTCATCAACGCTTTTCATCTGTCAATCATCTCTATGATGAGTGTTCATTCCACTAGCAATCACCTTGAGACTCTTCAGCTTCTCTCGTGATCACCCTCTAGCTCCTCGAGTTCTCTGGTATATGCAATCAGTGGTTTTCTACAGTTACAATCAGTCTGTCTCTTAGCAGTTACTGAGACAACCTCTACACGCTCATCCATTTAGTGCCTTTTTCCTTCCTGAGAAAAACTTCACAGTGAGCATTATATTTTATGACTAAGCCCATTTATTTCACGTGACCAGTGGTTGTGACCACAGGCCTAACTTCAAAAACTACGCTTTCCATATCCATGATCCAGATCTTTCCCTTTGATCGACGGCTGTGATCAAATCGCGATTTCATGTTTCATGATTTCCTACTGTGAATTGCCTCGAAACTCCCAACTCGAGAAACTCCGAGGTGAAGCTTAGAAACATGATAGCTCCTTCACCGATGTGACCATGGCTATGACCATGGGCCAATAATTCAAGTGCTTCATGAATCGTGATGTTAAAGGTTAGAGCATCTCCCTTATTCTGATTCCCGAACTCCTAACTTCATCCACCTCAGATCAACAATCTGAGATTTCCTGTGACTCAATGGACGTGATCGCCTTCTGCATTTATGGATTTCATGAGTTCCTGTCTGACGTGGTCTGCAACAATCCTTGTTTATGTGGATCTCCTCTCGTGGCACATGTTATTCTCCTGGATCTCACGACCCAGATTAGTCCTTGATCCAACGGTCAAGATCTCCTCTTCGCAAACTTGAACTTCGCGAGTTCCTACAACTCTGTCTTTGAATTTTCTAGTTTGTGAGTCAGTGAAATGTTGATCTCTCACCACGTGTCCTCTGGATCAATGGCTTAGATCTTATCGTGACTTCCTCTAGTTACTGGACGTTGATCTAACGGACATCGGGTATTCGGGATTGGTGATCCAACGGCCGTGACGAAATTGTGAACTCAGACTTCGTGAATTCTCGCTTCTCATATCTAGACTCTGATATGACTGTCCAGATCATTCGCAGTGCTCGATCCAACGGTCACTATCACTCCTCCTCCTGAGCTTTGGCTTCCTCAAATCTTTAAGTGTCAAAGGCCACAACCTTTGATCATTCTGTGAGCCTTGATGTATGGGATCTCGTCTGCGCATCTCAGAACACTATCTCTCCTAATCTTTGGCAATGAAGTTAACCTCGGCCCTGGCACACACTTGTGCTCTACATGCAACACTACACTATCTCTTCTGAGCTTCTCGGGATTTCTCTTCTGTGTCTTCCCAAAAGACTTATGGTGCCCACCTAGCACATTCTGCCTTTCTCATCTTCTGGTCTCTCGAGCTTTGGTTCTTTGTTGTTCTTTCCTGTACACATGCCATCGTCGTTGTTGTTCTTTTCATCAATGACAAGCACACTCTGCCTGTAAACATGCCAACATATCCAACACCAGAGTTTCAAGTAATGATTGCAGATGGAGGAACTATCAATTGCTCAGGAAAATGCAATAAGATCAATCTTACTATGGGGGAATATGTAATGAATAGTCCAATGATTTCTATACCCATGGGTGGTGCTAATGTCATACTAGGAATCCAATGGTTACAATCATTAGGAACAATGGATTTTAATTTTCAAGAACTTTTCATGAAATTTCATTGGAAGGAAAAGAAATTGAGTTAAGAGGTATCACAGGGAAACTCAGTAAGGTGATAAGCTCGAATGGCATGAAAAAATTATTGAAAAAGGGGAATCAAGGTGTAATTGCACAATTATGCTCATTAGATGTTCAAACATCTAGGCCATCTATTCCCCTAGATCTCCAAGGTATCATTGATAAGCATTCCAAAGTATTTGAACATATTCCCAAAGGTCTTCCACCCACTCAAAATCATGATAATGATATTCACCTAATTCCTGGAAGTGTTCATCCTAAAATCAGGTCATACATATAGCCTTATGCCCAGAAGAGTGAAATTGAGCGCATGGTTGAAGAAATGTTAGAGGCTGGCATTATTAGACCTAGATAAAGTTCTTACTTTGCACTGGTGGTAATGGTATTCAAGAAACATGGCTCATGGCCTATGTGTTCATATTACAGAGAGCTCAACAAGATCACTATTAAAGATACGTTTCCCATTCTCGTCATTGATGAATTGTTAGATGAACTACATGGAGAAATCTATTTCACAAAGTTGGATCTTCATTCAAGGTATCGTCATATTAGAATGAAGGAAGAAGATATCCCAAAAACAACATTCCAAACTCATTAAGGCCATTATGAATTTTTGGTCATGCCTTTTGGCCTTACAAATGCACCTTCCACATTCCAAGGGT
>JZKD02S0471251.1:0-17273 GCA_000966675.3 Picea glauca
GTGTATGCAGCAAATAACAGAAAGAGATAACCATGGAACATACCTCAACCATATGCAATAAGATAGACAAGCTAAAACATCTCAAATCTTCTTTATTCATAAAATAGAGAAACCTACTACAATGAAGATGTCGATCTGGAATGCTCAACAGATGGCCAAGAAGATAGACAATAGATATGAGCTGCTACAAAATGCTCCCGCTAATACAAAATAATGCCTCCAAGGGATGAATAAGAAATAAAGATCAATACAAGCAGATCTGAATGCCAAACTCTCCAGTTGAAGAATGCCATGCTCCAATACAAGGTTGAAACCCTCAATAACTCGGCCCTACTACTAAACATGTCCAATCACCCTAATAAATATGCCAACTGATAGATTGGGTGATGGTAAGAATAACCCAGGTGCCCGAATCTCCAAGATCCCTCTCAATCTTTGTAGATCTTAAATGCCCCACTGAATGGTGTGCCCCACTGGATGACTGAAGCCCTAGATATTTCGACCCTGCTGAAGGAGGCCTCCAAATGCTCTAATACTCTCTAGAAATATAGATCGGGACACTGCAAGTCACTAGGTGAAATATCAGGATCATATTTGAAGTGTAACCCCTCCAAACTGATTAGATCCGGATCTCAAAAATGCCCTCCTTCTCTTCAATTCGCCCCACTGCTCAAGAAATAATCTGAGCCATAAAACTATCTCAGAAAGAACTAGATTTGATGTCCAAGGCCCTGTAATGAAAACCCAAGTGATAGAATCCTCAACGGCCCTGCCAATCTCCTACAACAAATCTCTCTTCAAAGATGGTGCGCCCCCCTTGCTGGAAAACCCCAATGGTGTGCCCTCCTCCTCTTCTTGTACCTGTGGTTGTGTAGAACCTCCTGCACTAATGTAGATCTGACTAGAATGGTGTGGGAGAGTAATACATCTCTGAGACCAAGCTTGGGACAGTCTAGGTGGAATCTTTCACCACTGAATCGTCCTCTAGGGTTTTTTAAGTCAAAACCCTCAAAACCCCCAAGAGATGGGCTCACTAGCTAAAGCTAGATATTAAACTGATAAACATACATGAATAATGAGAAGAGGCCCTTGCCTTTCCTTTATACTTTTGGCTCACCTTGTCCCTCCAGAATGACTTTCATTTTATTAATATTTAATTAATTAATTAAATCACTTTAATTAATTGATTAACCTTTTTACCTTTGAAAATCTCCTTATCTCTCCTTGTGGCTTCCCTAGACACTGAATGTCACTTCTAGCCATCCCATCCTGTAGTGTTGCTCCTCCCAATTCCAATGATATATTACACTGAGAGGTTCCTCCAAGTAATGTACCCAAAATGACCTCTTAAGTGATTTTAATTAACTTATAGCTCAAAATAGTCAAAATCATGGAAATTGTCAGAATGGAACGAAACCAAAGACAACTTGTGCAGAATGGCTCATAATGATGGAATATGATGATCAATGAAAACTAGACCCCACAATGCCTCTCAGATACACCTATACTCGCTATAACATCCATCTAGCTACTCTGGTCATCATAAGTCTTTGCACTGTGATGATGTCCCAAAGTGGGGACATTACAAAGAGTATTATTACCTTCAGAAGAAGAAGTCTCTTTCATGCTGCTTAGTCTTCTTTGTAGGTTCCTTTTCTTGGAAACTGATTCTTTGTGTTTCTCCTTCCTTTTCTTTAGCTCGGGAAAATGATTCTTGTAGTGGCCATACTTTCGACAGTGGAAGCATTGCATTTCTGAAATGTCTTTCTCTTGATTTGTCTTCTTCTTTGAACCAAACTTCATTTTGTTCCTGAAGTTCTTGAATCTTTCTGTGAAGGCTTAATCATTGTACTTCTTTTGGGGTTTCTCTTTTGCACTGATCCTTGATTCTTCTTGAGCACAACAAGTCCAAAGTTCTTCAAATGTCTGATACTCCTTTCTTGTGTTTATGCTTGTGGAAAATGCATCCCATGTCTTGGGAATACCATTGAGTACTATGTTTACCAACTCCTTCTTTGAGATGATCTCTTCAATAGATTTTAGTTGATCTCTTAACTGAGATATTCTCACAAAGTATGTTGTTATGATGTGATCATCATTCATCTTCATGTCATGAAGCTCATTCTTCAGACTCATTCTTCAGACTCATTACTTGTCTAATGTCTCTGACTGAGAAGAGATTTGTTAGGGAATCATACATCTTATTCAATGAGTCAAGATGGGAGATGTAGTGTACCAAGTGGTATTTTATGGATTCCACTATGATAATCATGGCATTGATGTCACCGACTTTGAACTTCTCCATGAATGTAATGTTCCGTGGTTCCTTCTCTTTTCCTTATTCAAACTCTGGTTCCACAATATTTCCTTTTACGATATCCAACATTTTATTCTTGGCAAGGATGAGGTCAATCCTTCTCTTCCATCCTTTGAAGTTAGAGGCTCCATCTAACTTGTTCTCTGACTTCATAGAATAAGTCATGGTTTCTTTGACTTGGTGAAATCCTAGATTGACCACAAAGTCAAACTTGACATCTTGGCTTGCTGAGAGTACTAGGAGATGTGATAGGCTAGGGTGCACTGATCTATCTAGAGATTAGTTCAATCCATTCACTTAAGGTGCCTCAATGAGAGGATTAGGGTTTCTGCAACTGCACCTACTAGTAACCCTAGTGGCAGTGCTTTGGTGACTACTTCTGCTAGGAAACCCTAGCAGCAGTTCTTCAACAAGATTAATATCCTTCTGGATATGTTTCCTTCCAGTGATTAGACTGAATGAAGGATTAGTGGGCCCATAAACTATTAGAATATAAGTGGATCTGCTTGTTTTACCATTGACAATATCTCTATTGTCACCCAACCATAGGCCTAAGACACCCTTTGAGCACCTTAACCTTGACAAAGAATCACTTCAGAAGAAAACCCTAGGCTAGATAGCCAAACAAAGGGTAGTGCACCTTTCCCCAAGGATATCACACCAACAAGAGCTAATCAGATAGTCCAAACCCTAACCAAGAGATAGTCCATGCCAAACATGATCTGCTAGCTGCAACAGCTGCAATGGAAGCTCTCCTCAAACCTACGCACAAGACTGGGCACTACAGTTCACACAAGTTGTTGCTCTGCAATTCTGAGACTGCCTGCCAGAATGAGAAATGGCCTCCTATATTTATACTAATTCTGGCTAATTGCCTAGTCCGACTTCTCATTCTGGGTATCTGTCTGTTCAGTATATATTATTATTTCTGGACGACTTCTTTTCTTGGAAGTTAATAACCTAATATAAATTATCTTCTTGAGCTGACAAGTCTTCTAGGGTTATTATCCAACTCATTATCATTTCTTCTTTCTTCCCAGAGTATTCTATCCTTGTTAGGTTTACACGTGGAGGTAAATACCTCCCGCAACTACCATAATATTAACAGGAACGTCCTTGGTTTGCAGCCATTTGGTGTCACCTTTTTATAAAGATAAGTGCTCTCTGTTGTGATACTATTATCTTTGTATGAATGTATTCCACTACGTATTTAATTATCGTTTAATTGAATCTTAGATTATGCATGCTTGCTGCATATTGTTGTGCATGTTGTTTCTTATTTTACGCATCCTTAAATTTTAAAAAAGGTATCGGTAAGAGGAAGAAGTCCAAGGGTGGGATTGAAGGTAGAGTACCCGACCTCTGGATGGTTGGGTATGTTACATATGGAAATGAGGTAATTAAGCTGGAAGGTTATTAATGGAACTGATTATGCCAAATTCTTACACTAGAGCTTATATGGGAATAGATTTACATGTTACTCGGCATGATGAGATTCACTAATGAAGCTTGTATTCAATGGAATCACTACTCCAGTAGGTGGCATAAGTAGAAAGTTGTAAATATTACTATACATGCTTTATAATCTCAATGTTGTAACCTTAGACGTGGTGGTTTTACTTCACCTATGTCCTAAGCTGAACAGAGTTATAATGGGTTTCATTCATTCCATCTTCTAGTACGTGTAAACTAAGATTATCTCGTTAGAAGATTGTAACCCTTTACACACTAGTTCCAATCATGTAAGCTATTCACATGATCTTTACTATGACTATTTACAAGTAAGTGGAATAGTAATATCACAACTAGTTAACAAAAGTTAATATCAAGAAACAAAGTATACATGTTATGTTAAAAATAATACATATTCCATAATCGATCACACTCGATATACTAGAACTCTAAGATGATACATTGGAGTTACTAGTACATATTCCATGTGCTTCTCTTATTCCTTACCAGTCATCAAGATATCATGTTCTTCTACTTGGAAGTGGTATCTATATCTCATTCATTTCAAATACTCTATCGCATAATTATGGTTATGATTATACTATGATATCCAAGGGATTACTTATACACAACCACAAAAAAGCAAGTTGAATTATTAGATTAGCTGTGTGAATCATATGATATGATGAACTAAATGGAATCATATATGCTAAATACTTCAGTGTGGTTCATTAGATAGAATGAATGGCCTCATACTAGCCCAAAAATGATGGTAATGTAAAAATAAATAAATAAATGGAACCTTAAGAAGTCATAAAAAGAAGAAAAGAGACAAGACATACCTGATCTTCGATATTCTAATGTGTAGAATTGCATTGATACAACATATAAAGTATCTACAAATGCACGAACAACATAATGTAGTAAATAAAAACAAAATTATATTTAGTTTTTAGTAAAAACCAAAAAATACTTTTAAGACATGTCAATAAATCCCAATAGAAATTAAAACCGACAAGATTGAAAATAGTAAACACCATTGATATTATTTTTTGTAAAATCCATATGAGAGGAGATTAAATAGTGACACACACACACACACATCTCATATGTGATGGCCTGAATAAGATTATCTTTGTTTTGAGAATAATTTATTGAAGTTGTCTAATCTTGGAGCAAACCTCCCTCGATATGAAGGAGAAACAATGAATTGAACATTGACTATGTTGTTGCTCCATTGGATCGAGAGAGGTTTGGTCCAAGAATAAATGACTCCAATAAAAATTTCTCTACTGAACAGGGCCAACCATGTGAAGGTTGAAGATCCTATGCCCACACCCCCCCTCACATCACTCTAAATTCCCCAATACCCAATCTATATTCTACTAAACAATATGCATTAAAAATATTCAAATTTGATAAAAAGTGGTTGTAAAGTTATAAATGAGGTTTATCATTCAAAGGCATATGTCATAAAAAATATTTTTTTATAAATGATATTTATAATTCAAAATATGTTCCAAATATACTAGCTATATAATGTACATCTATCCGTATTATAAAATTATTATACATCATCAATTTCTTTTAGTCTTCTTTTGTGTTTTCCGGTTCTTAAGTAATTCATCAATCTCCATGTCTTCATTTACTGGGTGATCTTCAACAACTGATGTTTCTTTAGTCATTTCACACTGAGCATGCATGTTTTTGTACCCATAGTGTGGAGGTTGCTGTGAGGGGCCATAACCTACAAAAGCATAAAATATTAAATTTATATGGCCAATTTTTAAATATTATTGAAGTAGTTCATTAATATTAAAAAAACCTTTGCAATGTAATTATTTACCTAGTCCACTAGTCAACATCATTGGAATGGATGCCCTGTTCCCCTAATCTTTAGTTCGAGGAGGCTCAACTACAACATTCTCTTCCATTGAATGAAAAAAATTATAAGGACACAATTGTAAATCTATAAGTAATAAAAAATAGAAGTACAAAATTTATAAGTACAAAATTATTAAGTATATGATTAATATACAACCATTTTACCGTCGTGGGCCTTAGTCACATGAATGTCTTGGGGATGCACCCCACTAGGATGAGCCTATTGGGGAGCACCATGATCTTCTGGCCGCACGACACTATCAACGCTCTGTTGTCCAATACTAATGGTTTCGTTGATAATCCTCCTCCCCTAATTAAAACAAGGCAAGACATTAACGTTATGGACAATATCAAACATTTATGTATTTTATAAGTAATGAAAGGTTAATGTGGACTAATTTTTATTTACCTTATCCCACAAAATGGATCTTGAGGTCTGTGCCATTCTTTTCCTACGATCAACCATGGCTTTATAGATGTACTTCTAACTAATTTGGAGGTCTTCCTCCATGGTTTGAGTTTCGAAGTCATCGCCCTACATTGCATAAGAGTATTTTTTTTAATGTTTTTTACTACAATTACCTGAAATTTGTAAGGCAATAAAAATAATATTCTTAAGATGTTTGGGTAATTACGATTCATGACTGTAACCTTCAGTAGCTTCCCTGGCCTAGCTTGTGTTGGCCATGTTTGGAAATCCTTGCTTTGGTTTCCTTTGAAGTGTTGGGAAACCTATCATCAAACGTTTGAAGTATGTTATATACCACACTTTTATTTATATCTAAAGAAAATTAAAGGTATTGAGATCAAAATATTGTAATTTACCTTGGGGTACCAGTTATTTTTTCTCTTGATTTTTTCAATATCTATTCATTTCCATCATCAATGATCACCTTCCTCTCCCTCTATGGAATTGAGGGAGGATGATCATACCTAGGGTTTCCTACAAAGTTTTGTCTATAAACATAAAATGAAATTGATAATCATTTACATGTTTTGTTGCTGACCCTTTTCCACAATCATCCTACCACATTATAATATAATCATAACCCCCAAATATTTAAAAAATTGTTAATGATAACAAAAAAAATGATTTCCACAAAAATAAAATCGACCTCAACGATCAACCTCCCACATTATTATAAAATTGGGATTGTGAAATATTTAAAACAATGTTAAAAACAAAAAAATTATAATACAATAAGTAAAGGATGTTTAAAGAGGTGTTTCATAAGTACCCACACACTATTAGTCAATTTTTCTATTCGATTCAAATGGAAATGCACTAATAAATCTTCCCCAGGAGCTATCTTTTTTATTATGCACACCACTGCCCGATTCTCTTCGTGTCTCTCATATATGTGATTCGGTTGCTTGTTTGTTGTCTCCAGTCATGTCCTTGTGGAAAATTACGGAGGGACCTAGATCTGAGTGATGGAGGTTTTGTAGAAACATCAAGTATGGTTTGATTATTGTACACACATTTATTTTAATATAGATCTACTTTTTTTCCCTCCCAATTCCTTGTGTTACTATTATGCATGTTTGTTATGTAAAAATATAGGAGTTGGTGGTGAATTACTTAACTTGAAAGTAGTTTAGATCTATTGTTTTGAAATTACTTGAGGTGTATATCTTGGAGTAGGCCGAAATGTTTTTCATGTTTGATTATGCGCATATCTACGAATGAAATCAAGGATTAAGACTTTTGGATCAAAATTGCTCACTTGGTCAAGCCTCAACCATGAATAGAAGGTATGTCCTTTTTCCCATCGACATTGCATTTCACATCATAATCATTAGGTATAGTAAAGAAAGTTGTTTTTTTAACAGTTATCTATGGTGAGATATCAACCCACTCATCGGGAAATCCATTAGTTAGTAATAGTGAAAAATCCCTACAATAGTAATGATGACTCCACTGGGGAAATTCATAAAATTTATACTTTTTGAGCTGGCTTAGTTGGTTTTTGATAGGATCAACTTTAGATTTGATTGTTGGTGATAGATTGGTTCTTAGTAAAAACCATGGTAGGAAATTTAATGCTATTTTCAGGCCTAGTTTTTTTTTTCTCTCAAAAAATAAAAATAGATGTCATAGTATGTTAATTAAGGCATTTTGTTACACTTATTTTTGGTCCTTTAGTGCATTAGAGTTGAGTATGGTCATCATAATTTTCCATTTCATAGGGTTTTATATTTCTTGGACCAAATATAGTATAGTTTTCTTTGTGTGTGCTAGTTGCAATAGTGAAACTAGCACATAGTTATTGATGCACATTGGTTCCAATGGTGCAACCTGTGCATGTGCACATGTTGTTAGTGAGTAGATCACCACATGAAAAATATATTTATGGTCAATTTGTGCATATTTTATGCACAAGATCAAATTACTACTATGGGCAAGTTGTTCATCTTATCAAAACCACAATTAAACACAAATCATAATAGTGTTAGAAGCATAAATCAAATCATAAGTGAAACTTATATCATACAACTATCTTGTTGATGACTCAAGTTATCTTGGAATTATATCCATTTATCTATTTCATAGACCATCGACCTATAGGTTAGCTCACTAATGGATCACAACCACACAAATATTTAACTAGTTCAAGTGATAACCTATCTTATGTATTGATGTTCAAATAAAAAATATATACTTGTTACACCATGCATTACATCCATATACATACATAGAATAAAACTTGAATTGGTATCCATGTATCAAAATTTCACATTTTGATTTACATGTTTGAAAGTATCACATAATTATCATCATCATGAACATATAATGCTAAAACCATAGATTGTCAACACATAAATTGGTTCATGTGTCCACATATCAAATGTAATCATTAGTTAATTGATTTCAAACATATACTCAGAAAATGAATTACCAATATGAGTAAAATTTATATTTCTAACCACCTAATGTCAAAATGTGGGGCATTACATACACCCACTCTTTAGGAAACTTTTTCTTGAAGTTATAGTCTAGTAAAAAGTGTGGGGTAATTTTGAGAGTCGACGCATCGTCTTTGTGTCCTCCCAGATAATAGATCTTGTGATATACTTGTCCCATTGGAACTTACTTAATACAGAATCAATACCATCTACTTCAAAACATATATACTAGCTTGGTTTGGAATGACCTTTCAACGGTCACATAGAAATTAATCTTTTTATCTCATGGGATATTTCAAATACATACTAGTGAAAAACTGAAATAGGAATTATATTATACACCTTAAGTAGGTTTAGAGGTAGTGGAATTGGACCTGAAACTCATCCAATCCTTACAAGGATTTCAAATGGTATATTTAAACCACCATATTTATTGTGTATTATCAAGGAGTTACAAGGTGTAGGCCCTATACTTGTGGCATGCATGACACATCATCTTATTGATGAGTTGATTATAAGTAATTGGTGAGTTGAATTTCATATCGATCTCCATTGAATTTTTTCAATGTGTTGTACTTTACTAAGGTATTGGAGGACTAAGGCCATATGAGCTCAACATTGAAGATTTAATGCACCCCAAGATAGGGTGGAAATTTGAGCTTGAATGCCTTATAACCACAATACTTAGTGATGGTATATGGTATGTATTGTACTGACATACACTTGAGATATGAGGCCTTGAATTTCTCTTTCTAAATACAAAGCCATAGATTGTCCCCAACAAAGACGTTGTTGAAGACACAGTCCTTGTCATGTCACTTCTTGAAATTTGGACGGGCTTTTCATGGAATCTCATGTATTTGCATAATGTATTTTGAATGTGCTAAATGAAGTGTGTTTCTTTGTTAACATATTTTCTATGTAGACACAAAGGTTCCCACCATTGGAGGTGTCAGATAGGAAATGACCATTGGCCAATAGGTTGAAATCCAAAGAATATTTCAAAGGGGTCACATTGTGTCACATTATATTGAGGAAGTTATAAAAATTAGTGATTGGAAGCAAGGTTTTTCATCGTATATGCATGGATTCTTATGATTATACATTCAAAGCAAGTGCATAATATTTTCGTTAACAAGTTTTGTTGAATTAAGAATGGAACATCGTAGATGTGTCCAAGATTGTGTCATGCAGATCCCAAAGAGATTCTTAATTATAGAAATGAATTTGGTATCTTTTTCATTTAAAATAGACATGGATGAATTAAATATAACCAAATATATGTGAATAAGTGTTTTACAGTGTCCTATTCATGGCACAAAGATCACCATATTTGAGAACCAATTAACCAAAAATTGCACTATGGTGGTGGAATGTGATAAGGGAACCTCACAAAAAATCCATAGAGATTGATTCCCATGGGTTCAAAGGAATGAATAGAGATTTATATAACCCCTACCTCATGTTGGTAAGTTTTTTACTCACACAAGAAACACATCTCTTAATATATTTTTCCATTCCAACATGATAGTGAAACCAACAAAAATACTTTTGTAACAGAATCAATGACTTATGGACAAAAAAATGATCCACTTCCTTGGAGGAATGTTCCTCCCAAATAATATTGTTGCACTCATGTGTGAGGGGACATATGATTCTAGGGTGGAAAAAGAAGTTACACAATGAAAATTTGGTCATGATACTCCTTGGATAATATCTATATAAATATGGTTTAATACTAAATCCACTATGCAATTTTCAACAAATTGTGTGTATGATATTCAAAATTGTTTAGAATAGTCAACAATGCGTGAAATGGTGGTCGACATAAGTAACCATTGACATATTTAAATGAACCATTATTATGTTTAGCACCAAGTGGAATTTTTGTAGATAGGTTATCCACTTCAATTGGTTCATGCTTTGAAATTTACTTATGTCTACACACACAATAAATGCTTATGGTTGGAGTGTTTAAGAGTCTCCTTCAAAATAATGTAATGTTTCAATTTACTAACAACTTGGATGATCACATAACATTTCTTTGATGTAAATGGACTAATTTATAATAGCATCACTAAATTGTTTAAAGTAGTGTGCAAGGAGATGCCCATTTTGTAGGAAAATAACATCGAGAGCATAATTTCAGGTATGAGTCTTTAAGGGATGATGTAAATCAAGGAGTTATAGGACAAACAAAGAGTTTAGTTTGCATTTGAATTATTCAAATCCTTGATGTTGTATTGTGTCCCTTCTGAACATGATTTTTGTGGATATCCCACATAGTAAAGAGTGGAGAGGGTGTACAACATGGGATAATCCCATCAAAAACCTTTTGTAGATGTTCACTAAGCCCAAGAAATTATGTAAATTGGTTAGTTTGTTCATGGTGGACCATTATATGATGATATATACCTTCTCATGATATACCTGCAATTTGATTTCATCAACAATGATGATGAAGTACCATATGTGCTTCCCACTGAAGTCACATTTCTCTAGGTTAGCAAAGAGATTTTGGTTGTGAAAAATGTTAAAATTGGTCATAATGTTCTTCCCATGTACTACTAAAAGAAAACAAATTATTAATATGAATCACAAATTTAACTATGAAAGGTTTCATAATGATGCATGAGCATTGGTTTATTCAAAGGGCATTACCAACCATTCATACAAGTCATCCTTATATTCAAATGCAGTATTCCAAACATACCTAGGGTTGGCATGACCTTGGTAGTAGTTAGATTTAAATTTGATTATGGTGTACTTTTGTCCCTTCATTATGTCTACAATACCATCAATTCAAGGAATGGGATATTTTTCCCACATTGTGATATTGTTGAAGGAGAAGTTGTGAATGCATGCACACTAAGAATCATATTTCTTTGACACTAGCATGATCACACACACACACATGGTTATGTGTTCAATCAAATGTATCCCTTATGTAAGAGACCCTATATTTTTTGGGTATATCATCATTATCTAGCAATGATTTGTATGGAGTGGTAATACTTCTCTAGGAAATAGGTTTATATGATGCTTTAATTGACAATGGAGTGGAATTCTAGAGGGCTTTTAAAATACATTTATGTATTTCTTCAAAAACATTGATGACTATTTTTGTTGCACAAAGTGCATATGGATGAAACTTTTATAAGGGAAATAGTATTGTGGACAATGATTTGTTAAATAATAAAAAAAATGAGTTTTTATATATGACTATTAAATTGTTTTGCATAAATTAAAGAGATCCATCTTATGCTTTACTTCAAGAATGTGAAAAAGAATTCTCTTTGATGTCGAGGAAAATGCTCTGAAGGTGCGATTTATAGATTTAGTTCCTTTACCATAGCTATGGTTGTGCTAGAATAACATCACATATCTCAAATTGTGAATGCATGCACACTAAGAACTATCTTTCTTTGACACTAGCATGATTATGCTTGCACATGGTGATGTGTTCAATCAAATGTATCCCTTCTATAAGAGACCCTATATTTGTTGGGTATCTCATCATTATCTACCAATGATTTATAATATAAGGTTCGTTGGTAAATGATTCTCTAGGAAATAGGTTGATATGATGCTTTAATTGTCAATGGAGTGGAATTCTAGAGGTTTTTTAAATACATTTATGTATTTCTTCAAAAACATTTATGACTATTTTTGTTGCAAAAGGTGCATGATGGATGAAAATTGTACAAGGAAAATAGTATTGTGGACGACAATATTTTAGATAATCAACAAAATGAGTTTTTTTATACGAATATTCAATTTACAACATTGTTTTGCAGAAATTAAAGAGATCCATCTTATGATTTACTTCAAGAATGTGAAAAACAATTCTCTTTGATGTTGAGGGAAATGCTTTGAAGGTGTGATTTATATATTTAGTGTCTTTTTTTATAGATATGGTTGTTCTAGGATCACATCACATAGCTCCATAGGTGAAACATCACATGTTACCTCATTCTTCTAAAGATGTATCTTATGCTTTACCTTGGGAATGTGAACATGCTTCTCTTTGGTGTTCAGGGGGAAGCACCAATGGAAAATTTTATAGATTATATGTATTTCCCACATGTATCATTGTGCTATCATTGTGATGTAGAACCCTTATCCCTCCTAAGGGATGCACAACCTCCCGATCAGGATCTTCTGGTTCAAGAGCTGAAATGGCTCTTCTAGTTCCGAACTGGAACCCTTCGAACAATTACACAAGTCCCTTACGAATGCTAAGTTGGATTTTTTGGGCACCAAGCGTGATCTCCCATAGTGTGCGACCAAGGGATGTGACTAAATTCCAAGTCGAAAAGGTGCTTATCGAGGACTGGGACTTCTTGAGTCAAGTGTCCCATCTTCTGGTCTCTCAAACCTCTGGTAACCAAAATGTCGAAATGGTCTGGTGCTCGCTACTTCGGGATTTTGTGTTTTGCGAAATCTGAATGTAAGGCATATCCTTGCACCTTAGGGTCTTCGGTCACCGAAAAGATGAAATGCTCGACACCTCTCGATTTTGGGATTTTGTGTTTCGTGAAATCAGGATACAAAGAATATCCCTGCTCCTTGGAGTTTCTGGTCACTAAAAAGCCGAAATGACTCAGTGCCTATTCCTTTTCAGGATTTTTTGCTTCATGAAATCAAGATGCAAGGGGATGTCTCTGCTCCTTGGAGTCCCCAGTTGTCGAAAAGTCGAAACACCAAAATGCCCCAGCGCTCGATTAACGACTCATGACAATCCCTGCGATCGATGGTTCTGGTCGATTTTTGATTTCGCGATTCAAAATCCAAAAAGACAAGATCTCATGTTTTTCCAACTCACAGTCCCTGAAATCCCGAAATGAACATCGAAAAACTCTCGTCGCTAACCTCCTCGCAACTCCATCTGATCCAATGGCCTGCGGGGTTTCGGTGCTCCTCCTCGAGGATTCTCCACTGTTCATTTAGATCTCTGAATTCTCCTCTTGGATTTATACAGGGTTAAAGCCTGCACTCCTCCCTTCAATTAGATGGTCTACGAGGATTTCCACCAAAATCGAACGCTCGACGTATTCTTGCTCCTGAGATTTTACTCGATTTCAACTTAGAATATTTTCTAAGTATGCGAAGACTCGGTCTTCACTCCTCCCAGGGAATGGGTTCCTGGATCTCGACAACACTTCTAAAGTGTTATCCCTCATGAGGTTCAGATTCCAACTCCCGTGCGCTCCTTGCGTCTGAGGGAGTTCAATAGCTCAGATCCACGATGTTTTCTCTCTAGCTCGATGCACACCTTGCAAAGCTCCTAATGAAGAGAAAACAATTCCACAGTGTATCTCTCTGGCTCGATGCACACCTTGCAGAGCTCCTAACGAAGAGAAACAATTGAAACTGGGAACAACTCACAGTTCCATTCACTTGTTTACAAAACAAAAAATAACAGGAAAATACACACAGCCCAAGCACAACACATTTGTATCAATTTTCCATTCTGTTCTATTCATAAGTGCCCACTGGCTACTAAATACATACAAAATACAGTAGCTCCAAAAACTGAGATCTTTTTCTCACTCGCAGTTCTCTTACAGATGACTTCTCTGTATTACAACTCTCTTCTCTTCCTTTTCTTCTCTTTCTGTCGCTAACTGGGCTTACAAATTTTTACATAACTAAAAATGTTCTTAGGGTTTTCCTGCTACTTTCCTACTCTAAACATTATCCTATGATATCTTAGTCTAGTCGTATTCTAGAGCTGAAGTGGAAACTTTTTATCTATTTACAGTTTCAAAAACTTGCTTCAAAGGGAAAAACCAGACACTGGTTCAAGCGTGACTACGAAGGTGAATTTTGGCACTGTGTGGAGGAGGATCCCGAAATCATTTGTGACTGCTCATGTTGAAGTTCCGAAGGAAATATCATGTGTTGGGTGGTCCCACCTCTACACGCTTGCCAATGATGCTCCTGCATCATACTCCCCTTGACAAAAATTTATGGACTCCTCTCCATGAGCTCCTTTATTGACTTTCCCTGCTTCTAGATAGCAGCTTCATTTTCCCAATTGGCATCTTCTATTGGGTGTCCCTTCCATTTGACCAGATACTCAAAATAAGTCTTCCTCCTGGTCTTCTTGCCAATCCTCTGAGCTAGAATCTTCTCCATCTGTAGCTTCTCTGCCACAGGCATCTGCTTCTCCCACTGAATCTTTCCTTGATATTCTAATCCTTCTATGTTGTCTTTCCTGTAAGGGTATAGGTCTAAGACATTGAATATGGGTGAAATTCCCACACCATCTGACACCTCGATCTCATAGGCATTTGCATCAAAATTCCTCAAGATCTTACAAGGTCCTATCTTTTTCATTTTCAACTTGTTATATGTTCCCCTAGGGAACCTTTCCTTTATGAGATGTGCCAAAACCTGATCTCCCACTTCAAATTGAAGTTCCTTGTGATGTTGATCAGCTTTGTGTTTGTATTTCTGATTAGAACTCTATAATTGTTCTTTGATCTGACCATGGAGTCTCTGCATTTCAACAACAAAATCCTCTGCTCCAACACTTTTGATCTCTCCCTGTTCCAAGTCTCTTAACTCATATACTCCCCTAGGTTACATTCCATAGAGTATTTGGAATGGACTCCTTCTAGTACTCTTGTTTGGTGAGTCATTGTATGCAAATTATGCTTGTGTAAGAATCTAATCCCACTAGTTATGGTGTTCAGTAACTAGGCTTCTCAATACGTTTCCCAAACTTCTATTTATCACCTCAGTCTGCCCATCTGTCTGAGGGTGATAAGTCAAGCTAAAGGACAAATCTATTGCCATCTTTTTCCACAGCATCCTCCAAAAGTGACCAACAAATTTTGTGTCTCTATATGAGACAATGCTCCTCGATAGGCCGTGAAGTCTCACAACTTCTTTGAAAAACTGATTTGCAACATGTGTTGCATCATTGGTCTTCTTTCATGGGATGAAATGTGCCATCTTTGAAAGTCTATCCACCACCAAAAATATGGAGTCAAATCCTCTTTGTGTCCTTGGAAATCCCAACACAAAATCCATTCTTATTGCATCCCAAGGCATATTTCCGGGATGACATATTTCTGGGATGACATATTACCGGGATGACATATTTCTGGGACCACATTATATTTGAGTGGTTTTTTTGACACATGGTTTTTTGCCGATGGTTTTCTATTTCCGGTTAAGGAATTAGGGTTTTTGATTAATCCAGGTCATTGGGTTAGGGTTTTGGATGTCGTTGGATCCTATATGTATATTGTATTGTAAATAATGTAACACAATGTATGAATATAATATATGTTGTTTTTTTCCCGATTTGGGTTTCCAGGTGAAAAATCTCTGTGTAATGTTTGTATTTTCCATTGTATCTTTTCTGTTCTTTTCTGAATATCAGTTTGCAGTAGATATTGTACAAGGTTAGAATTTACATTTGGTATCAGAGCTTTATTGGCTTCAGGGGGACGCCTTTGTCGTCAAGGGTTTGGGTCGGGACTGTGATAAGCCTTGTTACAATGGGAGATCTGCGGTATTATTTTTCAGGTGAAAATAAATGGAAAGCAATTCAAAGATGGAGATCGAGAAGTTTAATGGGAAAAGCTTTGAGCTGTGGAATCTCAAGATGAAAGATCTTTTGGTGGACAGAGATCAGTGGATCACAGTAGATCCAGGTACTGCACCTACAGGAACTTCTACAGATGACTAGAAAAAGACGGATCGGAAGGCAAAGAGCACAATTCAACTGTGTCTCTCCAATTCAGTATTACTAAATGTGTCAGAGGAAGCTACAGCCAAGGATTTATGGGAAAATTTGGGGAAGTTGTATTAGTCTAAGTCCCTAGTAAATAAACTATTCCTGAGAAAGAATTTGTATAACTTGAGGATGGGAGATGGAGACTCGGTGGCAGAGCATTTGAACGCCCTCAAGACTGTGGTAAGTCAGTTAGTATCTATTGATATTGAAATTTTAGATGAAGATAAATGTATGAGTTTGTTGTGTTCTTTACCAGACTTGTGGGATAGTTTGGTTGTAGCCATAAGTAGTAATACAACTTCTTTGAATTTTGAAGAAGTGGTCTCATCCTTGTTGTCGGAGGAGATGAGATGAAAGAATATGGAAGGACATAGCACAAACGCATTATTTGCGGGAGGACGTTCCTAGGAAAGAAATAAATCTACTTTATCAAGTGGGAGATCTAAGTCGAAGGGTAGATCTAAATCTCCTGGAAAGTTTGGAAGGGTATGTTGGAGGTGTGGAAAAGAAGGGCACTACAATAAGTAGTGTAGATCCAAAGTTGAGAAAAAGAAGGGATATGAAGAATCTTCTTCTACAGAAGAAAAGACCTCCAAGGAAGAAGGAGAGGATGTGTACTTGGCCTCTTCAAGCACACATGCAGATCATGAGGCATGGTTGATTGACTCAAGTGCATCCTTTCATATGACTCCCCATAGGGAGTGGTTCTGCGAATATGAAAAGTATGATGGAGGTAATGTTTTCTTGGGTAATGATTCGAAAACTAGAATCATAGGAAAAGGAAGGGTCAAGTTGAGACTCATAAATGGAAGGATTAGAACACTGCCTGGTGTTCTTCACATCACAGGTATGGCCATAAATTTGATTTCTGTAAGAAAAATGGAAGATGCTGGGGTAAAAACAATTTTTGAAAAGGGAACTTGCAGGATGGTTCGAGGAGAAATGGTGTTGATGAGGGGA
>JZKD02S0471295.1:0-17273 GCA_000966675.3 Picea glauca
TAGATGTCACATAGGAGATAGTGGTAGAAGTCAAAGGTGAGAGAAGGTACACTAGAAGGACATTCCATCCTGAAATTTTGAGGCAAATCCTTGATATTGGAGAGGCCTTAGTGAAGAAGGGTATAAGATTCGAAAGACAGTCCTTGCCATACCCCTGGAAAGACATAGCTATGTTCATGCAATGATATTTGATCTGTTAAGGCCACTATGATTTTTTTTTTCTCCAACATATACAACTTATGGATCATCTCTGGCATAGCCGACCCATCAATGTGCCATACTTCCTATTCAAGACAAACCATGATAACACTCATGTAAAGGGAAAAGAACCCCAAAGATGTTGTCTCACATCATGGCCTTATCAAGATATTGGTGGAACATTCCTTGTATAGGGAAGGACACACTTGGAATAGGATTTGTTGGCCACCCATTATAATTTCCAAGGATGCAATGGTTGCACTTCAGGAATCCCACTAAGCATTGGCTGCACTTCTGGCACTAGAAGAGTCCATGGATGAAACTTCATCACCAAGTAATAGTGTCACAGATACGATAAACCCAAACACTGACACTCCATAAAAGAAACCTAGAAGGAAAACTAGGTTAAGGGGCCATCGTGATGAAACTCCAACAAAGGAAGGCCATGACAATGATTTCAAGGTGACCGGCAATAAACCCCCTACCCAGAGAGTAAGAGGGTTCAAAAAGAGGCAACCCCATGTTCCAAAGAAAATAAGAATGAGACATACCTCCTCAATTTCAACTCAGTGCAAACGAAGAAAACCTACTGATTTGGAAGAACAATAACATAAGGGTGACCTGGAAGGTGATGAAGTAGTGGAGACAAAACCATTCGTTGACACACAAGAACTAGAAGAGGGAACCAACCTGGAAGCTAACGAGGGAGTAGATATAGAGGCCTTTTCTGACCCATAAGAAACATTAAAAGGAAATCTTGGAGAAGGGATTACCACCATCATTGAGGTATATATGGATGAAGAATAACCAGAAGAAAAATCTCTTACTATTCCACAATAACTAGTAGGGAAAAATTCTGGAGAACAGATGAAAACCCACAAGAAAGTGAGGAGGAACATCAAGTCGAGGATCCTACTAATACAAAATAACCAAAAAGAATCACTCCTCATGAACACTCTTACAATCCTCGAGAATCACAAACATAGGAACTAGAGCACTCTTCTAGTTCACAAGAGAAAGATGAGCCAAAACTAGAGGCTCTTATTGATACACATGAACCATCAAGAAGCACTTCTAAGGAAAAGGATGGCAATCCATAGGCTCATCCATAGAAACCATAAGTTCTTGTTGACACAATAGGAAACACTTTTGGAGAGAAACCTACTCATGCATAAGAACCAAGAAAACATGAACCAAAAATAGAAACTGTTGAGCCTAAAAGGAAGGTTATTGTTACATCCTAGATCAACATTCCATACTCCTTACCTATATATTCATATTTGGTAAAAAAAAATAGAATGTTGAGAATGAAGAACTGGAAGCTACAACTCAACCTAAAAATGTTGAAGGATGAGCTTGATGAAAAAAGGGCACCTAGGAAATTAGGTTACCCTGCAGCAAGTCCTCTTGATGTAGGGAAACCCTTCATTAAACTACAAGAAACAACTGAAATTAAAGAAACAAGGGAAGTAGTTTTCCAGGCCACACACTTTATGTTAATTATGAGGCCACTCAGACCAAAACATTGTAGGGACCAACATAAGATAGATGAGTTACAATAGGGCATGCCACTAGTAAAAGGAGGAGGAAGTAGGGGAGATAGATTGTAGTGTCAGTGACCTCCATGGACACCTCGATTTCTCTAACCCTAAGTGATTGTTGGTTGCATAGGTACATGCAACAATTTTAGGCTGAGGAAGATCATGGGTGCAAAAATTGGCATACTTTCATCACCCATCTAATACCTTTTCCTTACCATTTTCCACTGATCATTTCCTTTTTGATACCTTCCTTATCTAGTTTTATCTCACTTTTCATCAAGGCGTGAATATTTCCCCATATGCCATTTCTATGCTATTCTTACATATTTCTTAAGGAACTTGTTACTTTCATGCACTAACACTACTATATAGGAGCAATTACAATGGTTTCCTTACATTAATTGAAACTCCTTACAGTGGTTGCAATTCCTCTCCATTGATGTGACTCCGAGCACAACACAACTATCGCAACTCTAATTGCACTCTCTGTTAGTACAACCCCAAGTAAAAAGTCTGATAGAAAAATGATCAACAATTTATCTTGTAGTCAGGGAATGTTACTCACATAGGAAGGTGACAGGAGGAAAGTGGACAACCAAAAGAGAAGTTAGTTTTCTTACAAACTTTTGCTCAGTTGATCCAAGTCAAAATATGCTCGATATTTACTAAAATTTGGAAATATTATTTAAATAGACGAACAACCTGATTCACATGCTTATCCATTCATCCCTTTGTTTTATTTTAGACATCATTTGTACTATATAATAACTATCCACTGAAATATATGCTATCTATTTCAACATTAAATTCTCAACCTCGGGCTCATAAGATTCGAGGTGCTAGCATTATATGTGCAGGTCTAGATCTCTAATCTATCAGTCTAATATAATGTCGGCAACACGATATTAAAGAGATTAAATTAATTATAACAACTTGTCACCTAAGGAAGAAACCCGACATGAAGTGATAATATCTCACGATTTAGGTCATTAATCTATCTGTTGGTGATTTAAAGCTATTGGAAAATTTAAGGTGCAGAAATTAGTACAAGGGAAAAATCGAAAATCAGTACCAGAATGAGGTCTAGAAAGTGAATTGAGCAAGAAAAAGAGTAATATATCCTAAGGATCAACATTATGCTTTCAATTTGCAATTCATTGATTTCTATAGAAAAATGTAAAGTAGAAACAAAACAATCTATTGAAGACGTTGTCATTAAGGTAATGTCAATACATTGAACACATGTTCTTGCAACCAAATTAAACCTATTAACTAATTACTCAAAAGGATTCAAAATTGGAAAATATGTTGTCACACTTAAACTAGAAATGTCTCTACAAAGATGTAATGATTACACAGTCCTGTAGGAGTTATCTTAAAAAAAAATCTAATGTATTATGAACAATTGATATGTGCAATTTTTAAATGATCAACCTGCAAAGGAGATACACACACTTTAAAACACAGTTTCTATAATCAGAAAGGAAAATATATATACCTAGAACACAGTTAAATAAGAACAGTCTAGGTAATCAAAGGATAATATATATATTTACAACAAAGTTAAAAGAAAGACATCTATAATTGAAACACAGTATGAATGAGTAACCTAGAAAAGACAAGTTACATAAATATGAATATATAGTAAGATAAAAATGCACAGACCACTGGTGGGCCCCCCAAGTAGTTGTGGTACTCCATCTTATAAAACAAACACGATTTTCAGCACATCAAATTGGATTATATCATAAAAAAATAATAATGATACATTTTAACAGTGTACAACAATTATCTCATCATATACATATCTTTGTTGTGTTCTATGGCTTCAGGTATATATAGAGTCTGAGAGGTCGACCACTGAAAAGGTTGAATCTCTCTCAAAACTGGAAATCGTTTTGCTATGTTATTAATAGACTATGAGTTCTTAAAATCGCAGCTCAAATATAGGGGCAAGTTCCAACTTTCAAAATCGAAATACAATAAGAGGCATATCAAGAGGGTGATAATAGGTTAAAAACTCATGTTCTACATTCACCTGAAAATTCCCACAGATATGCCAACGACCAACCCTGTTGTGCTCTGAGTTCCGTAATAAGGGTCGGATAGAGGTCCGGATGAAGTTCCGGATGAAGCTCCAGATGAAGGTCTGGATGGAGGTCTGGATGAAGGTCCAAAAGAAGGTTTGGATCAGTCTTTTTCCTATTTAATAAAAAATAACGAGTATTAAACATTTATATTTATTGAACTAAACATAAACTTCACATTAAGCTACAAATTAGATCAACACATACCTGATTTGTGTCCCATATCAATATGATGATAATAAGTTGATAATAAGCTCAAAATGTATAGTCATTATGTTCAAAAAGAGACTTATAAAAGGAAAAAATTAGGTAAAACATGGAGTCAACAAGAACCCTGACTTCCCTAGAGCTTGGGTGGAATTATTCTAGCGATAGAATTCAATTGTTATTGTAAATTTCATACTTTTGAAATATAATTCATTTTCTTCTCTTATCTGTGTGATGGTGTATTGAGTACTAATGCTATTTTTATTTTGTATCCCAGTTCCTTGTCTAAGGGGGTAATCCCCCCTCCTTATTGAGGTACTACCTGTAAAATTAGGAGTAGGATTTAGCAATTCAATTATGTTCATTTAATTCAGTAGTTGTTTCATTTCTTAATCTATTTCAATTCCAAAATTCGTAGAACAGTTAATTTTAATTCAGGTGTGGTTAATGTTTAGTTTTGTTATGTCACAAGTCTTGCAGTGTTAGGATGAAACTTGGTGTTGATTTGATTTATGTAAGTTTGTAATCACAGACACAGCTGCAACTCATGTTGTTTTCATTTGCATTGTTGTAGCCTTCATGTTGTAGTGTCGTTGTTGCAACTCGCATTGTTGTAGTTTTTGTGTTGTAGCTTCATTATTGCAACTCTCGTTGCTACAACTCGCATTGCTGTAACTTTTTTGTTGCATCTCCATTGTTGAAACTCATGTTGCTACGTCTCTTCTTGAAACTTTACTCTGTTATGTTTTATATTTGTGACAACTTCATTCCTCAACATCTTGGGATTGATATTATTGGTTTTGTAAATTAACATTGAAATTATAAACATGTAATTGTTGCAGCAAAACAAGATCATCATTTTACTTGAGCAAGTCACCATTAGATGTTAGCATAGCTTTACTTTCCAAAAGTATGATTTTCTTTATGCAAGTGTGATTCACTTTTCATCAATGTGATTTATTTTCTACAAGTGTGATTTACTTTCTTCCAGTGTGATTTATTTTTCGCAAGTGTGGTTTACCTTATGCAAGTGTGATTTATTTTTCACAAGTGTGGTTTTATTTTCCTTCAAGTGTGATATTCATTTTCCTACAATTTGAGAAGTAGGATAGCATGGTGACTATATCTTGAAATATCGACTTGTGACATTTGAAGTACTACAAATCCTTAGTGATTACAACACTACATTTTCATATATAGTGCACGACATTTTGTAAGTAAGATAAGACCTCGGATTGATAATAAAATGCACATCTCTTCAGTTGCTCACTAAGTTAATTAGGAAGTAATTGAAAAGTTTGTCACAGATCACTGCCAAAAACTTTCTTCAAATTTTATGGCCCTTATTCAATCCTCAAGCAAGTTGAGCCTATGTATTACAACTTATCTCTTCCCATTCATTCTAAAATCAATTTATTTTTTCAAGTGTCTCATTTAAAGAAAGTGATTGGAACCAAGTGCCATATTCAAACTAGTCTTCCAAAATTGGATGAAGAAGGATCCATTAGGTTACAACCACAAGTATTCCTGGCCACATCATAGCATCATATTCCTCAGTGCACAACTCAAGAATTTTTAGTACAATGGAAGGATACACAACTTGAAGATGCCACATGGGATCTAACCACCATTCTCCAACAATTGCCACATCTCAAGCCTTAAGGGAAAGGTTGGTCTTTGAATGGGAGGGAATGTTAGGGTCCTGACCTCCCTAACCCCTAAAGTAAATATAATAATATGTTTTTCTATGTAATTATCTATAAATTGTCATGGATATTCCACTGGAATAGTTTATCACAATAGATCTAATAAAATATTGAAATCTTTACTATTGAGGTTATTTTTCCTTTAGATCTCCAAAATATTTAGTTATTGATTTTGTGCTTATGCATTAAATAGATCAAATGTGGAAAATAGAGAAAAGTAAAATACAATCACACTCCATAAATAAACACAATATATGACCTGGAAACCCAATACAGGAGAAAGTCCAGCTAGAAGGTGAGGTTTCTCTGCTCTATTTTCTCTGGTATAGAAATGGTGCAAGTAAAAAGAAAGAGGTATTCTCTATGGAGTTTCCTTTGAATTTTGGCCTATACGGATGCTACAAAATCTGTCCTCCTTTTTTATGCTCATATAATACCACTCTCAGATGTCCTTCTTAGCTATGGAACAATATACAATGAAAAATAACAGAACCCCTTCTCCTCCTAGTGGCACGATATTTAACATAGCCCAATAGCCATCTAGGGGTAGGTTTTTTACTTCCTCAACCCTCAATTGTGGTAGGTTTTTGAACCTTATATAATATTCTTGAAATCCCTCACATGGATAGCCCCATATGCATGAGTAACTAGGGATAACATGGCATCATCTCATACCATGGTGGTCAATATGGTAGGTCAACTTGGGAAAGGCATAAATTTTGCATACGAGCTCTGATTGATGCAATTTTTGCACCGTTGGAAAGGTATCGATGTTTATAATAGTGTCAATGAGTTCTAGTTGCGATGGGAAATTTTTAACCCCAAAAAATGTTGTTTGATGCCTCAAAATGGCCCTAGAAGGTTTCGGACCCCAAATTTCCAAACTAGGACATGCCACTAAAATGGCCCTGCAAGCTTATTCCTCCAATTTTTTCCACTCTGAAAAGGATCAAGATAGATTACAAACAATACAATGATCCAATTCAAAACATGTAATAAACACCATCATTGGTAAATAAGGCCTATGTAATAATGTGACCACGTCTAATGTAAGAAGACTTACTAGAAGGTTCCACCTCTAGAAATTTCTTCCTCTAGAATTTCATCTAGAAGATAGAAATAGTATAAATAGGAGTAGAAAGAAATGGAAAAGGTTTTCTTTTGAATTCATTGTACTTTAGCTCCGATTTGTTGGAGCTTTCCCCCTCAAAGGGGCAAGTGAACTATGCTCTCAATATATTAAAGGTATCATCTTTTGGATCAATTGTGCCATTTTTCTTACTGTTTTTTTCTTTCTCCTAACAATTTTGATAAAATTTGTATTTATGCTCTGCATATTTTATGCTAGTACCTTACACATTACATCTCTCAATTTCAACAAGAAATTTCTCTATCCGGGAAAATTCACTTAGATTTGAAACAATTTATCCTACTTTCTAGACAAGTAGAAGACTCAACATCATGTTTATCATACAATGAAGCAAGCACTTTCCATACCTTCATAGGACAATATTCACACTCTATATACACTTTCAAATTGTAAGCAACAATACACCCATTGATCCCTTGATATTGCTCACAATGTTCTTCTCATTGTTGTCGCACATGGAAATCCACCCCAAAATTTCTCCTTGGGGCCCCTTGAATACATGAATATTTATTCAAAATGAATTTATATACCTAGATTGGATGAAAACCCTCTACTTTCTCTATCAAAATAATTATGTCCCCTACTACAAGCTACTTTAATAATGATTATGAATCTCCAAATACTAAAACTTTTACCCCTTGAATTATTCCTTGAGAACCTATGTTACCCCTTGATATCAAAGGCGTGAAAGGGTTTTTGAACAAAAATTAAGTACTAGGCACCTTCATTTCCTAAAAATGAATCAACATAGTGTGAGAGGGAGGTTCTATGAAGGAAAATGGGTAGCATAATTTTGGGAGTATGTGGATTGGGTATTTAATTTCCCATGAACGATTGAGAATGATCCCACAAGAAGTGATATGATGACTCTTGTTTATTCACAATGATTGGAATTTTTTTGTCTAAGGTCCCTAATTCAACACACACAAAAAATGAGTGACTCTTACAAAAGAAGTTCAATTCATGATGGTGTTTGTAGGATTTTTCAACCCCATGAGAAAATTGGCCCTCCCTTCACTATGAATGACCATATTCACCCTGTCATGCATACATGGACAACCCAAAATGCTACAATTGGGGTTGTATGCTCTATTGTAAAAAATTGCAACACTAAAGAATAAGTGGTAGCCAATAAAAGGAATTATTTTATGTTGACCTAAGATACTAAATATCCCACCCCAATAAAAGGATATGATCTAATAGGATCCACATAACTTTGGTGCTAATTTATGGGGGATTTTATCTTTGAATGATGTTTTTTATAGAGTTGAAGGTGAAGTAACACCTGATCCCCTTCTAAAAAATATTGTTCCGAGGAATTTTGATTATCTTGGTGTTTCATTCTATTTTGAACCATCACCAAATTATCATTAAGTGTGTGAAAAACGTCTTCTCTAGTGTGAAGTGATTTATCCACTACATGAACCTTGGAGGTGCATAGTAAATAGAAAGTCACTAAAAAGAGGGTTTTCCATATACCACTTCATAGAGGTTCATTTTTATAGATCCATGATAAGTGGTATTGAAACACCATTTTGCAAGATGAAGAAATCGTTCCCATTGGTGTGGCTTTTTGGAAGTAAATGATCTGGATTGTATAGAGAATGAAATGAAAGGAAGGAATATGAATGGAAATACACACATAGAAATATTATAGATATCACAATAATATAGTGAAATCCAAGTTCTATTAATGAATGAAATAGGAAAAGACTATAAAATACAAAGCAATACGAGCTACCTAGAATGGTGGTATCTTATCTCTAAAGAGAGAGTTGTCGACTATGATCATTCACAAGAAGACATTGCAAGTGGCTGAAATGGAATTTTTAACATAAATTAATAAACCTTAAATATTCAAAACCCTAAATCTAGGAGACGAAGCGCCAAAAAGTATTGTGGACCCCAAGGTGGGTAGTTGACACATCAACTTCCCAAGGGCGCAACTTTTGCATCCAATCTCCTTTTTGGGTGCAACATAGCTTGTTGGAAATATATAACTAAGAATTAAAAATGTTGGTAGGTTTGGGAACTCAATGGCCACCCTAGGCCCCCAAGTATCCAAAAAACAACATTTAAGGCCTCAAAACAACCTCGAAAGTTTAGGGCCTAAAAAACTATAGATAAAAAGGGACTGCCAAGGTGGAGAACCATGTTGATTCAATGGAAGAGGTGGGTGGCCACTAGTGTCCACCTGGAATCCTTCCCCCTTAGGAAGAAATGATCCCCATTGCATAAATTTCCCTCATTATATGGAGAAAGTTTTGTTGAATCTGACTCTTGGTCAGACACTTGCCTTGATAAAGAATTTTTCCTTCTTTGACAAACCAATATAGTTGTGTGTTTGGTGGTGGGTGATTATCATCTTGTTTTCCATGAACTGGTCTAATGCATCCTACTCAATTCATTCAACATTGAATTTTGTAGTGGCGAAATTCTCAACCACCTTTGAAGTGTCCAATAGGGGTGGAAACTATACTAGATGCAAGACAAGGAAAGGGGGATACTCAATTCAAAATTATTCTCACCCATATCCTTCATGATGTTGTAAGGCCCATATCATAGTAGTATGAGATTCTTGTGGGGGTCTATAAGGTGCTATTTTTTCAAATACAACCACACCTTATCACCAACCTGAAACTTGTGTTGAACTTGATGTTGGTCAAGTTGTTGCTTGTAATTGGCATTGGCTTTCTGCGAGATATCATGAACCTATTTTTGGATGTGATAGATCCATTCAACAAATTTTGATACTCTATCAGCCTCAAATGAAGCATGGAAGGACTCTTATTTTGAATATGTAATGGGAAGAGATACATCAATGGGAGTCAATGACTAGAACCGAAAGTACACATGGAAAGGGTTGTGACCAATAGACATGTGGAGGGCTCTATTGTAGCTATGTTGAGAATATGGAAGGATTTCATGCCATATATGTGGATTCTTGGAGTTATACATGCATATGATATGAAAAATAATCATATTGACCACCTTTGTTGTCCATTTGTTTTGGAATGTAAGGTAGTCAATTTGGTCATGTTGGTGTCCATTAGAGAGAATAGGTTGAACCAGAAGGTATTGAAGAACCTATTGTCCCTATATAAAATAATGGTCCATGATATACCAAAATCAACCCAAACACACTCAAAGAAGATCTTAGGAGTGGATTTGATTGCGATACTTTTCTTACATGGTGCCAAAATTGACATATTAGAGAATCGATCAACAACCACAAAGAAACAATTGTTAGCATGCTTGGTGGAGGGAAAACCTGACATGTAATCAAAGGAGACTAATTCAAAATGTTTTTCTAGGTTAGATAGAGCAGTGTACATCCCCTGCTTCTTAATGATAGGTTTAGCAATGGCACATGAAGTACATGATATGATATATATGTTGACATCCTATTGGATTTTTGGCTAGTATAAATAATTCTACCACATTGCTACTATTGTCTCCCCATAGAAGTGCCCTACCACATGACCATAATATACCTCATAAAGTAGATTTTCACTCTCTCTTGAAATAACAAAAAGATGGACCAAAAAACACAAAAGTGTGTTTTATAGGTGAAATTATGGAACTTGTTTGGTTGTGCCTAGTGTATGATATGTAGCAGTCAAGTCTATTATTTTTTGTAGCTTGGAGGTACTTCTACATTGGTGGTGCCTAGCATGAAAAAGTGACCGAGAAAATTTCACTCTCCAAGCACTTTACTTTATAAAGTGATTTTATAAATTTGGTAAGTGTACTTTTTAATTTAATGACTAAAAGTGACTTTATAAAGTTTGGGTCACTTAAGTGATTTAAGTGAACTCAATGTGAAATTAAGTCACGAACATTGATCTTGAGATGGAAATATTTAACCTTGAACATTGAGATCAAGGGTTAGGGGTTTTAGTCATTAATGAGAATAAAAGGAGAAAGTGAGAGTGAAGAGGCACACTTTTCGAGAGATATTTTGGGTGAAGAACTGAAGAAAGAGGAAGAGAATTTGTAGAAAGAAATATTGTGAATTTCCAAAGGAGTATTGAGCACACAAATCAAGGTACATTTCATCATTAAATATAGGGTCGTACAATGAACATTTGATTGGGTCGTACAAAATTTATTGTTGGGTCATACAACAAGGTTTATGCACAAAATATGAGGGTTTTAGGGTGCGTTAATTGTTGTTCTAAATTCTTACAAGGTCGTATTGTACCTTCATCAAACCCAACAAATAAATAGAGGACCGTATTGTTGTACTAGGCCCTATAGGGATGTACAGGAATCAAAATTGAGGCATAAATCTAGGCACAAAAATCAAGGTGATGTTGGATAGATTTATGAGATAAGTACAATGTTTTAATTGGTTGTAAAAAGTGTTTTTGTAATCTCTTTATTTCTGGGGGTTTTCATCATAAAAATATCTCTCTCTCACTGGTTTTCCTTTGGAGTTTTTCTAGGGGAATTTCCTAAATATATTTGTGTCAAATGTGAAATATCTTTGTTTATTGTTCATTTATTTCCATTGAAAAGTTCTTATTCATTTGTATTTATTCTCATAAAATACAGTTGAATGTTTTGGGTTTAAATGCATTACTGTTGAAGTTTTATTGGAGACAGAAATTAGAGTTTGGATAAGTGTTTGATGAAATCCATGAAAGAGTAAAACTAGTTTGTAGGTGAAATTCCTACATGGTATCAGAGCTTGGAATTTGAGGTTCATTGGACAAGATTTTGGCACTTGGATTGTAGTGAATTGTAGGGACTTTTGATAGGAAGAAAGAAGGGAAAAATATTCTTGTTCATTTGGAAAATGATGGATTCTAGTATTAGGTATGAGGATGGGTTGGAGGGGATCTCCAAATTCCTACAATGGAAGGTGAGGATTACAGTTGTTCTCAGGGAGAACAAGTTGTATAATTTTGTGAGTACCACGATGATAGTGTCTTCATCAGGTCCCATTTCCCTAGAACTCCATGAGGTGAAGGAAGCAAGGGTGTAGAGGATAATCCTACATGGAGTGAAAGACCATGTGATCCCACATTTGGATGAGAAGATGAAACCCAAGGGAATATGGGATGCAATGACAAACTTGTACGAGAAAACGAATGCAAACATGAGGATGGCCCTAAGGGACAAGCTCCACAACACTAGGATGTCCAAGGGAGAGAATGTAGCCTCCTATCTCACTCATATTAGACATGTGAAGGATTAGTTGGGTATTTTTTGTGAGACTATTCCAAACTCAAGGTTGGTGTGCATATCCCTAAAGGGATTCACAAAGAGTGGGATGTGTTTGTGAAGGGCATGGTGGGAAGAGAGAAATTTCCCTCTTGGGAGAGCTTGTGGAATGATTTTAATCATGAGGAGATCCAGGAGATATCTCATAGTAGATATCAGGAGAAGGAAGAGGGTGGTGCAGACAAGGATAATGTTTCTATTGTGGGAAAGAGAAAAGGAAAGAAGAAGGACATGAACAAAGTAAAATGCTTTGCATGTCATAAGATTGGTCGCTATGCTAGTCAATGTCCAAACAAGAAGAATGGAAAGAAGGATTTAAAAGTGTCATCATCAGTTGAGGTTGATGATTTTGTTGAGAAGTTCGAGAAGGAATTTCCTCTGATGACTTTTCTTTCAAGTAGTGCTTGTCTAGTGTGAGAGGACATTGAAGCATGGTTTGTGGAAAGTGGGGCATCTTGGCATATGACGGGAATGAGGTCAATGTTCCTTATTTTTTTAGAGATAGACTCATAATACTATGTGGGTTTTGGGACTAGCACCATACATGCAGTGAAGAGGTTTGGATGTGTGAAATTACACTTAGATTTAGGAGAATTTATGGACATGACCGAGGTGTTGTTTGTTCCATAACTTCCAGTAAATTTTCTCTCAATGTCAACTTTGGAGAATGAGGGATGTGGATTTTTTTTTTTTCATGGACAAGTGTTCCTATATATAGAGGGAGATACTTTGGACACAAAATTAGTGCTTGGTGTCAAGTATGAGAGGTTATACATGTTGTTGGGATAGCATGTGTTTGATTCCAAGGAAATATTTGATTCAAGATCAATTTTAGTGTCAGAGATAGAGACGTTTGCTCAAAAGAGTGAGTGGAAATCAGGGAATCAGGCTTCTTCCAGTACTCTCAGAGGACTCACCTAGTATGAGATGGCGTTGATGGATTCTCAAGGGTGTGAGGATACCCGTAGAGGCATGCCTCGGATGGAAAGGTATCTAGATCAGATTTGACCGCAAGTAGCAACAGAGGATTCTAGTTCATAGAGAGCAGTTATGGCAGTGGATGGGATGATGGGGTTGGAGACATACTTAAGTGGAGGTTCATAAGTACCTCCCTTTCTAAGAGGGAGTGTTAGTTTTTGTAGCTCATAGGTACTTCTGGATTGGCGGTGCCTAGCATGTAGAAGTGACCAATAAAATTTCACTCTCCAGGAACTTTACTTTATAAAGTGATTTTATAAAGTTGGTAAGTGTACTTTTTAATTTAATGACTAAAAGTAACTTTATAAAGTTTGGTTCATTTAGTGATTTAAGTGAAATCGATGTGAAATTAAGACACGACCATTGATCTTGACATGGAAATATTTAATCTTATCCATTGAGATCTAGGGTTAGGGGTTTTAGTCATTAATGATAATAAAAGGAGAAAGTGAGAGTGCAGAGGCACACTTTTTGAGAGATATTTTGGGTGAAGACATGAAGAAATAAGAAGATCATTTTTGAAAAGAAAGGGGGTACATTTCCCAAGGAGTATTGGTCACACAAACCGAGGTACCTTTCATCTTAAAGTCGGGATCATACAACAAATATTTGACTGGATCATACAAAATTTATTGTTGATCCATACAGAAAGGTTTTATGCACAGAAAAAAAGGGTTTTAGGGTGCATTCATTGTTGGTCTAAATTTGTACAGGGCCATACTGTACCTACAACAAACCAAACACAAAAATCAAGGGTTGTATTGTTGTATTTATTGTTATACTAGGTCATACAAGCTCGTATAAGCACAGAAATTGAGGCAACAATCTAGGAACATAAATCGAGGTGATGTTGGACAAATTTGTGAGATAAGTACAGTGTTTTAATTGGATGTAAAAAGTATTGTTGTAATCTCTTTCTTTCTGGGGGTTTTCATAATAAAAATATCTCTCTCACTAGTTTTCCCTTTGGAGATTTTCCAAGGGACCTAAATATATTTGTGTCAAATGTGAATGATATTAGTCTATTGTTTATTTTTTTATGCTGCAAAGTTCTTATTCATTTGTATTTCTTATCATAAAATAAAGTTGAATGTTTTGGGTTTTTTAGACAGAAATCATAGTTTGGCTAAGTGTTTGATGAAATCCCTACAAGATTAAAATTAGTTTGTAGGTGAAATTTATACAAAGTCAGGGTTGATCTCGTACAACTGGGGCCACCAAGAGGTATCATTCCCATAGGAGTCAAGAAATATGGTTAGAGAAACAACCAAGGGATAACAAAGGAATTATGTAACACAATTGGTGCTACCCTTCTTGTACTTAATGTTCAAGTGGAATTGTTGCAAGTACATGGAACATTTCTGATGGCGGTCATTCTATAACTTTCCTTGGGTCTGCAGGAATTATAGATTCTTGTGATTAGTTTGGATGATCACTTCCTTTCCCAAAATATAATGCTTCCAATGTAGGTATGCCTGCACAATGGAGTACATTTCCTTGTCATAGGTGGTCGGATACATGTGTACAATATCAAAGACCGTCTCATTGTGATAGGCTATTATATGTCCATGTTGAGTGAGGATTGCATCGATAGCATAGTCAAAGGAATCTATATCAATATCAAATGGTTGTTGCAAGTTTGGTATAGTGAAGACTGGTGTCAAGCAACGGCAATGTTTCAAATCGTTGAATGCTTTCTGATGTGACTCAAACTATGAAAAAATGGGTTTATCTCCACCCTTGTTCACTTGTCTTAAGGGACAAGCAATATGGGAAAACCCCAACATGAACCTACGTTAGAATTTGGAAAGGCCCAAGAAGTTGTGAAGCTCTATTAGAGTCGTCAAGGCTAGATAATTGTGAATGACTTAGATCTTGGTTGGGTTGACATGCACCCCATGTTCATCCATGATGTATCCTAGATACCAAATCATTTTCATGGCAAATGATCATTTCTTCAGATTGGATTATAACTTTTGTTTCTTCAAAGTGCTCAAGATCTATTGAATTTGTTGCAAATGTTTTGTTGAAGATGAGGATCTCATCCAAATATATGACAAAAAAATAGTTTGTGAACAGACAAAATATATCATCCATCATCCTCATGAATGTTGTTGGAGAATTAGTCAAGCCAAAAGGCATGAACAACCACTCAAAAATGCCTCTTTATACTTGAAGGTAGTCTTCCATACATTAGTTTGTTCAATCAAGACCCGGTGGTATCCTGACTTCAAGTCAATTTTACTAAAGAAATTGGCACCCTTAAGTTGATCAAGAAGATCAATAATCTGGGGGATCGAGTATTGATTCTTAATGGTTATTTTTTTTGGAGCTCAATAATCAATATAGAGTTTCCATGTCCTATCGTTCTTCTACCCCGATATAATTGATCTCCCACAAGGTGATGAGCTTGATCGAATGTATCCCTTTTGGAAGATATCATGAATTTTACATTATATTACCTCATTCTATAGAAGAGATCATTTACATATCAGGTCATTATGTAAAGAAGCACCATGTATCAATTCAATTGAATGTTTGACCTAGTAGTGCAGAGGCACCGTCGCACAGGCAGTGAAAATACCTGTGTATTACTCTACAATCTTTTCCACCTTATTTTTTTGTGTAGAGAGGCCCCATGTTTAGTTGGTGGTGCCCCACGTTGAGTTGGTGGTGGTCACAATGACATTACATTAACCTTTCTACGAAGCCATGACAAGGAAAAAATTTCTAGTGTGAGAGATTACCTTTCAACATTGCTTTTCCAAGATCAAGGAAAATGTAGTAGTTGGTACTACCTTTGGTACTTTGTAGCATTTTCTTCCCAAATTAATAATGACACTATGTCTTCTGGACTGATAAAAAATATGATTTTTCCACATATAGGGTTTTCCTAAAATAACGGACTCATAAACAACATGATGTTTCCACATATAGGGTTTTCCTAAAATAATGGACTCATAAATAACATGATGTTTCCACATATAGGGTTTTCCTAAAATAACATCATAAACTTCAAGTGGGGAAACATCAGATAGTACCTCATTTTTTAAGAGCTTGATGCCATAGGACAAGAGAAATTTTTGGTTGACATGAAGGTCTCATTCATGGATCAACCAACCAATGGTGTATGATTGTGGAATGTGGCGTTGTTGACAAATTCAATATCTTGATGACCTCAATTAAGATCAATTTCTTTTGGCTACCACTATCAATGGTTAAATGTAGTGGATTCCCCTTCACCCACATATGTAAATGGAAGAGGCTCTCCCCCTCCTCAGGCTCATCTAACTCTTTTGGTTGGATCTTTGTAGTTTCAATGGTAGCTAATGGGCCCCAATATTATCATCCTTTTTATCTATTTTTTGGCATCATTTACATACGTTTTCATCCACCTTTCTAGACTTTAGTTACCTTTTGTGCTCAAATCACATTTTTTGAATGAGGTACTTATTGGTATGCATTTTGGTATGCATTCTATCACATTTATTGACTATTTGATGATAAATAGAGTGGATTATGTGCTCACAATTACCTGCAGGATGTTGCAATTTATATATGTTATAGGTTGGTTGCAGATAAGTTATAGGAAACCTACAAATTAGGCTACATATAAGATAAAGGAAACCTACTATAGTGTTGCGGTAAATCTATAGGAAACCTGTAGCAGTGTTGTGGGGAATCTACAAGAAAGATGCAAAACCCTAACATTGTTAAAACTCTATAATGGAGTTGTAGAACTACTAGATTGTGAATCTAGGATAACAAATTCTAAATTGTGAAGTGTGGAACCAGAGGTTATGTTTGGTAAAGAAACAAATATCGTGGAAATTAATTTGAATTCATGGAAAGAAATCTTTTTGATGTAGAGTGTGTGTGGGGCATGTAATCATGGCTTGCTTTGAATATCATGAGGTTTTGAATCAAAACAAATATAATTTGTATCTTATGTTTAAATTTGATGAGTGTATGGTCATGAGTCAATCAATCTAAAACTACTTGTGCCCAAGGTATAAAGAGACGAATAAATTATTTAAATTGTTGTTAAGATAGATTGAGAACCATTGGTTCTAAAGTGTGTCTATGTTTGTTTTCCTTAGTATAGTTATTTAAGTTCGCTATATGTAAAACCTTGCTTTCCCCCATGACTGTGATTATGCTAAGACTTCATATAATG
>JZKD02S0471306.1:0-17273 GCA_000966675.3 Picea glauca
ATATATATATATATATATATATATATATATATAATCACATTTAAAAACCTTTTATTTATAAATATAAACCATCAAACAAAACACCAAAAATAAAATTAAAATTGGATAAATATGTAAATATGTATCCTCTATCATACTTTTTATTTCAGGGGTGAGGGGGGTCATGATCCCAGGGGGGAAAGATTGAGCATTATACCTGGGGTTAGGGGAAGTGTCGAACAACCTGGTTGAAGCATACTCGTTGTGGCATTGTTACAGAAAAATAAGTCCTATGGCTATGGTTCAGGGCCACAACAGAGCAGTGTCCTAAAAGACTTATCTCAGACCCTAATTAAGTAGCCACTGGGGGGTTCATGAAAGGTCATCGTCTGTTCCCACCATACTTACCACTTTTCATATTTTTCCCTCTCATCCATCCCATACATTGGTCCGGGCATTGGGTTTTCCAACCTAGCAAAGGGTTGTACCTTACCTTGTGGGAAGAAGGGGCTAAAGGCCCAGAGGGTAAAAGTAGCTAGCAAAAGATAAAAGCCAAAATAATGAAACCTTCAGATGCTTCACCGAGGGACCCCCGAGAAATAAATAAAAGGCTTCTCAGCAAGAAACATAGGGATCTCAGGACCCAGTTGGAGTATAAGGGATCTCATCACGAGATAGCCTATTAGGTCCATGGGCATGTAGTGGTATGACACTACCATTCAATTGGTCACCACGCCAGGGTAGTGGCTCTTGGTGGTATAGCCAAGAGAAAGGGGGTCTCATCACGAGCCATTCTTCTCATTTTCGTGAAATGCTTGTGGGTAACATTGTCACCACCGGTCACCACACCAGGGAAGTGTCCCCTAACTAGTCTCTTGAAAGAAAAAGAAATAAGATAAAAAGATAAAATGCATGAATGAACTTGGAAACATTTGCATCCATGACAAGGTGCATCTCACCCTCTTCAGAGGCACCCATAGGTAAGCCATACATTCCCATGTCATCACTGCACCAATTGCTCAGACATCCCTTACCACCTCACCCACTTACATGGCCTGGATTTTTCTTCACCCGGAAACATCCTACATACAATGAGAAGTATCCCAATAGGACATCCTAGCGTCCCCTTCAAACCTGGCTTATAGAATAGCATAACGTATTTGAGCACTTGTCTGGAAAAGGGGGTTTCATGCACATGTTTAAATAACTTAATTATTAGATGTGATTGACATTGTTATGATCCATGTGACTTATGAGCCCATGGAGGGCATACTTGTTGTTGTTGCAGGGCCACACCCGAAGGACAGGTACACATGGGGAGATGATTAGTTCGGACCTCCATAAGGCTAAAATCCCACTAGATGGATGTTGAGACCCCAGCCAGGGGCAAAGACAGATCAGTGGTTTCCACTGGAGAGAGAGGAGGACGTTCCACCAGAGACATCCCGGCAGGCATGTACCCAAGGGGGTCTTTCTCTTCTCACTATGATGTAGGCATTGGAAGGCCCATGACGTCACCCATGTGACCCATGACATCACCCCGCATTTTGAACACTTTGGAGGCAGTTGTGTTCCAAGTGGTACATGTGGTTTGATCCAGAGGCCTAAGGAGGCCTAACGTTTTTCTCCTGGAGGCTAGCGTTGCCCTAAAAAGGCCTAACGTCACCCTAAAGGTCATGATGTCACCTTTTCTGCTTGATTTAGGGTTTTATTATGTCATTTAATGTAAAAACTGGATATTAGGGTTTTATTATGTCATTGAAACTGTAAAAATAAGGGTTTTTGCCCTTGTATTTTTTATCATATTTCACTCACACTTGGTGAGCTGAAATTTGCGCCCTACTTAGGGTTTATTGGATGAAATTTTAGGCGCACTTGTTGAAGGAGGCTAATTTTGGAATATTTTGGAAATTTTCTTGGTGGAAGTGTTCAACTAGGGTATTTGCTTGATGATTCTTGATGAATGTAAGTAAGTTTTCTACAATTCTTATTAATTGAATGGTTATGGTTATGTTTATCCTGCATTTACATTAATATTATGAAATTGCTAGCTTAAAACCCTAAGAAGTCAATCACATGTTATTGTCCTTGCTTTAAGATCTTTTACCTACTAGATTTTGCCAAGAAGCCGATTTTTCTTGAAGCTTTTGCTAAGGGTATTGTCATTGCAACACCTTAGCACTTTTGCTTCATCCAAGCCGACATTTGCTTCATCTTTGAGCTAAATAAGGAGGAAAACTACTAGGGCCTAGGGTTATCTACACCCTAGTAGCTATTTTCCCCCTAGGGTTTGGTAGTTGAAGCCTTGGGTTACCAGCACTTCAACTATTAGCCTCTCTTGTCCTTAGCTATTTTACTATCATCTTTTCCTTCAATATTTGTTGCCACCTAATAGACTCCATTTTCCCTAAAGGCACTAATCTAAGACTTTCCATTGAGTGATTGACACAAAACAATTATCAAAACCTATACCTTAAGCCTTCTACTAACCACTCCTAACATTAGAATAGCCTTCTACTAACTACTCCTAACATTAGAATAGCCTAATCTACTAACTTTGTTGTTTTTGTTACTAAAGTAAGCTACATCCATACTTTGCAGCACTAAAAGCATCTAGAAGCAATAGAAAAAGTTGATTAATGCATTGCCTTACTTGCTTCTGACAAATGCTAGTATTTTGATGTTAATAAGTGATTTTTCTTTGTCATTTTGAATCTATATTAAGGCACTTATTGTGAAGTTATTGTCTTTTAAATATTTTCGCTACAAATTTCTATTTACTTCACCATTATATCAGCCATTGTTTTTATTGATGAAGTCCATGGTTTTATGAAGTACTAACAACAAGTTGTACTTGCAAAATACATATTTTCTTGTTGCTCTGTTTCGGGCATGTACATCTTGATATTTCACTACTTCATTGGTTAAAACCCTAGGACTTTCTGATCAATGGTGACTTGTGAGAGGGGACCTTTTAATAGACATCTTAACCTTTCCTTCTCAAACCCCCAGGTCACCGGGGACGTCTCCCCTGGGCCATCAACCCTAAATAGAAAGAGGCATCCTATTGAGGTGACAGTGATAGGATAACCTCAAGTTACGCCAATTTTCTCTCCATTAACCTTTCCTTTGATCAAAGTACAAATTGTGCGATAACATTTTGGCACCGTTGTCGGGGAACAATGAGTCAATATTCCTCAACGACACTTTTTTTGGTAAGCCTTTATCCAAAAAAACTTTATCTTACAAGCTTACCTGGGGACTCCACTGAGGGTGATTCCCTCATCCCTTTGATAGTTTCAGGAAACTATATGGTGACTCTATAATCCACAGGGAGGTACACCGACCCTCCTCATTCCTTTAGAATAAAGCCTCCCCGAAACTCTCTTGTAGTAAAATCACTTTTTGGAGGCAATCTTCCCTTAAACACAATGTCTAGCACGGGAACTCAGACCGTCATTCAAAACCAAGACAATAACCAAAGACAATGGTCATCCAAGATTTTCAAACCACTAGACATGACAGCTATACCAGGCTACCCTAGGAAAATGCCCCCTAAGTATGAAAAATGGTTGCCCAAATTCACCGGAAATGATGTAATCAGTTTCAAGGATCACATGAGAAATTTTTGGGCCTTCTTCCAGCTTCATCCCATCAGTGATGATGCTGAAGATTTAGCTATGAAATTGTTCTATGTTACCCTCCATGATGGTGCAAGGCATTGGTACAATGGTCTCCCTGATGGAAGTATTAAAATCATGGATAGGTTAGAGGAAGCATTCCTCAAACAATGGAGTGTCAAGGAAGACCCCAACATGTTGTTGATAAGGCTAAATAACCTTGTGAAACAAGAGAATGAGACCATTAGATAATTCCACAACAAGTTTGAAACCTTGAATCTCCTTGACGCAAAAGATCCTTGTGAGTCATCATCCTTCTCCTAGTTTCCTTCTTTTCATTTATATTAAAGCCTTTACATGTCAGCTAGGGTATCTCCTCAGAGATAAAAACCCTCAAACAATCCAAGAATCCCAAGAGTTAGCTACAAGGATTGAAGAATACCTTTCATCATCTAGAGTCGAACCTTTCTCAGGCCCAAGAGTCAGAATGGACACTAAACCTAAGACAGTACACAATGTTGAACCAACCTTAGACATTAGTGCTAGCTTGGCAAAGTTACAACTGACTGTAGATGGCATGGTAAAAACCCAAGAGCTAATGATGAATAGGATTGTCAACCTAGAAAGGACTCAACAACAAGCCCCTAGGGTTCCTTATAAGGGTCAGTTCCAAAAGGGGAACCAAGTTTTCAGACCAAATAATGATCAAGAGGTTCCAAATGCTTTATCCCCTGCAAACGTAGTGGATGAAAACCCTTGGTGCTTGCAATGCAGTGAGTCACACTGGTAGCATGAGTGTCCTTACAACAATGGAATCCATGACCAAATGAACATAATGGACCATACCATTGAGGATCCTCAAATTTGTCTTAATATTACCCCTGAGGAACATCAAAAGGGCATAAAGGAAGCAACTGGGAAGGCTAGGATGGAGGTGATAAACAACCTTGACCAAGAATCAAGAGAAAAGTTGAAGAAACAAGAATTTCAAGTGTATACTAGACAAAAGAAATTGAACCAACCTTTCTCTACTAGTCTTGTGGCATCACAAACAAGGCCTCCACCTATGAACATCCTCTTTCCTAAGAATCCTCCCAAGACTAAAAGAGTGGAATTAAACTTTGACTTTGAAGGGGCATTAGCCAAGATGCATGTGACCATCCTCTTGAGAAGAGTCATCAAGGCACCATCTGTAAAAGAAATATTTGATAATTTTTTCAAAGGATCAGATGGACCAATCGACCCTCCCATTATGCTACAAGCCAATCACTTTAGGGTCCAGTATGATGAACACCCGCCTTTATTCATGACCTTATTGATGAATAACAAATGCCTTAACAATTGTATGTTGGATTCAGGGGCAGGTGCTAACATGATGTCTCTGAAGGTCATGAAACAATTGGGCCTAAAAGTCACACGACCTTACAAGAATGTGTGTGGTTTTGAGTCTAGAGCCATACCCACACATGGGGTAATTGATAACGTGGAAGTACTCCTTGGAAGATACCCTGAGAGAGTGATCCATATGGATATTGTAGTAGTAGATGTCCCAGATGTGTGGGGATTGTTGTTGTCCAGGAAATTTGTTGCAATGCTTGGAGGCACTCTAGAGATGGATCTCACTTATATCAATGTGCCTATGAATGATGGAACAATAAGCCACCTCTCGAATGTGCCAATGACTAAAATCCATGTGCAAGAAATTAGTGATGACATCAAAACTGACGAACCACATGAACCAATCATAGAAAGTCTTCCTGGATTTTCTCCTGATGACATGCCTTTTGCTACAGAAGAAAAAATCGATAAGATACAATAGCCGAAGAAGGAGGATTATCAGCAACTCCTGAACAAATATAAAGACAAGGAAGCTAGGAGTGTCAGGTCATTAAATAAGAAGAATATAGTGTATTGATCTAGTCGTCCCAACAAGAAGTTTTCACAGTAGAGTCCCACCCTACTCCCTCAAGACAATACACCAGGGTTGTGCAAGAAACAACCAAGTTCAGAACCAAGGATTACAAACAGGGAGACACAGTATGGATGTGGGACACAAAGAGGGGAGAGCCTACTAATATCAAGGGAAGTGCACAATTTTGGCTTGGACCCTTAAGGGTTGGAAGAAACTCAGTCAATGATGCCTACTATTTGTCTACATTGGAAGGAAGAAGGTTCCCATTACCAGTTAGCGGGCACCTCCTCAAACCCCATCAGGGGGAAGAGACTTGAATTCACAAGTAAGTACAAGTAAGTAGGTAGTAATTTGCATCCATTGTATATATCGTTTGCATTTCATGCTAGAGTGGTTGTATTTCCATTTGTATATATGCTTGCTTTCATTTTTTGTACTATATACGAGTTGGGGGTGATATCACCACCCCAAATGATTACTAATAATTTTATGTTGAGATCAAGCAGGTCAAAGGTTATGCCAGAGATGTTGAGGTTCTCATGCGCTCTACGGTGAGCACATATCCCGAAGTTGGAGCCAGATGTTATCCCCTAGCCTAGGGATAACTAAGGAGATTATGTCTCGAGGTCCATAGGTCCTAGACATGGAGAACCAAGAGCCATATTGACTTGAGCCTGGCCATGGAGGGCCCATCCTTCTTCTTCTTCATCACCTGCACCTTGTCAGCAACAACAACATCCATCCCATCATCCTGGTCCTTCAATAGCAATGGGTCTTGCTCCATGAGGTAATGAGTTCGGGTATCATGGTATGTGTCACTTTGATTCTCAAAACATTTGAGTATGTGCATTTAATTATTTTTACTTCTAATGTGTGCTTGGACCTTATGCCTTTCCACTTGTCCACACCTGGGGGGAATGAAAGGATGCTCTAGTAAGCTGGCTCCCATAGGGTTTTAGTTTCCACTTGGGGGGTTCATGAAAGGTCATCATCCGTTCCCACCATACTTACCACTTTTCATCTTTTTCCCTCTCATCCATCCCATACATTGGTTTGGGCATTGGGTTTTCCAAGCTAGCAAAGGGTTGTACCTTACCTTGCGGGAAGAAGGGGATAAAGGCACGGAGGGTAAAAGTAGTCAGAAAAAAGATAAAAGTCAAAAATATGAAACCTTCAGATGCTTCTCGCATGGATCCCCGAGAAGGCAATAAAGGCTTCTCTTTAAGAAACTGAGGGACCCGTAAAAATATTAAAATCAAGAGCTAGTTGGAGGATAGGGGTCTCATCACAAGATAGCCTATTAGGATGGGCATGTAGTGGTATGACACTACCATTCAATTGGTCACCACGTCGGGGTAATGACTCTTGGTGGCATAGCCCAGAGAAAGGGGGTCTCATCACTAGCCAACCTTCTCATTTCCGTGAAATGCTTGTGGGTAACATTGTCATCACTGGTCAACACACCAGGGAAGTGTCCCCTAACTAGTCTCTTGAAAGAAAAAGCAATAATATAAAAATATAAAATGCATGAATGGACTTGGAAACATTTGCATCCATGATAAGGTGTGGCTCACCCTCTTTAGAGGCACCCACAGGTAAGCCATACATTCCCCTGTCATCACGACACCCATTGCTCAGACATCCCTTACCACCTCACCCGCTTACATGGCATGGATTTGTCTTCACCCAAAAAGATCCCACATCCAATGATAAGTATCCCAATAGGACATCCTAGCATCCCCTCCAAACCTGGCTTGTAGAATAGCATAATGTCTTTGAGCACTTGTCTGGAAAATGGGGTTTCATGCACATGTTTAAATAACTTGATTATTAGATGTGATTGACATTGCTATGATCGCTATGACTTATGAGCCCATGGAATGCATACTTGTTGTTGTTGCAAGGCCACACCCGACAGATAGGTACACATCGGGAGATGATTAGTTCAGACCTCCATAGGGATAAAATCCCACCAGATGGATGATGAGACCCCAGCCAGGGGCAGAGACATATCAGAGGTTTGCACCGAAGAGGGAGGAGGACGTTCCACCATAGACAACCCAAAAGTCTTGGACCAAGGGGGGTATTTCCCTTCTCTCTATGATGTACGCCTTGGAAGGCCCATGACATCACCCAGCATTTTAGACACTTTGGAGACAGTTGTGTGCCAAGTGGCACGTGTGGTTTGATCCAAAGGCCCAACGAGGCCTAACGTTTTGCTCCTAGAGGCCAACGTTGCCCTAAAAAGGCCTAACGTCACCCTAAAATGGCATGACATCACCTTTTCTGTTTTATTTAGGGTTTTATTATGTCATTTAATGTGAAAACTGGATATTACATGTAACTGGCCATGTCTGCCTTTTTTACCTAATTCTGGTCATTGAAACTGTAAAAATAAGGGGTTTTGCCCTTGTATTTTTTTATCATCTTTCACTCACACTTGGTCAGCTCTGAAATTTTCACCCTACTTAGGGTTTATTGGCTGAAATTTTAGGCACACTTGTTGAAGGAGGCTAATTTTGGACTATTTTGGCAATTTTCTTAGTGGAAGTGTTCAACTAGGGTATTTGCTTGATGATTCTTGATGAATGTAAGTAAGATTTCTGAAATTATTCTTAATTGAATGGTTATGGTTATGGTTATGGTTATGTTTATCTTGCATTTACATTAAGATTATTAAATTTCTAGCTTAAAACCCTAGGAATCCAAACACATGTTATTGTCCTTGCTTTAAGAGCTTTTACCCACTAGATTTTGCGAAGAAGCCGATTTTTCTTGAAGATTTTGCTAAGGCCTTGCTATTGCAACACCCTATCACTTTTGCTTCATCCAAGTCATTATTTGATTCATATTTGAGCTAAAGAAGGAGGAAAACTACTAGGTCCTAGAGTTACCTACACCCTAGTAGTTATTTTCCCCCTAGGATTTGGTAGTTGAAGCCTTGGGTTACCAACACTTCAACTATTAGGCTCTCTTGTCCTTAGATCTTTTACTATCATATTTTCCTTCAATATTTGGTGCCACCTAATAGACTCCATTTTCCTAAAGGCACTAATCTAAGACTTGCCATTGAGTGATTGACACAAAACAACTATCAAAACCTATACCTTAAGCCTTCTACAAACCACTTCTAACATTAGAATAGCCTAATCTACTAACTTTATTGTTGTTGTTACTAAAGTAATGTACATCCATACTTTGCAGCACTAAAAGCATCTAGAAGCAATAGAAAAAGTTGATTAATGCATTGCCTTACTTGCTTCTGAAAAATGCTAGTATTTTGATGTTAATAAGTGATTATTCTTGGTCATTTTGAAGCTATATTAAGGCACTTATTGTGAAGTTATTGTATTTTAAATATTTCTGCTACAATTTTTTGTTTACTTCACCATTATATCAGCCATTTCTTTTATTGATGAAGTATGTGGTTTTATGAAGTACTAACAACAAGTTGTACTTGCAAAATACATATTTTCTTGTTCCTTTGTTCCGGGAAGGTACATCTTGATATTTCACTACTTCATTGGTGAAAACCCCGAGACTTTCTAATCAATTGTGACTTGTGAGAGGGGACCTTTTAATAGACATCTTAACCTTGCTTTCTCAAACCCCCAGGTCATCGAGGATGTCTCCCCTGGGCCATCAACCCTAAATAGAAAGAGGCATCCTATTGAGGTGACAGCGATAGGATAACCTCAAGTTACACCAATTTGCTCTCCATTAACCTTTCCTTTTATCAAAGTATAAATTGCGCGATAAAAGAACCAACAAGCCCAGAAAAACCCTATCCTCCACATGACGTCAAAGGATTAGGGATGACGTCTTAAGCCTCCAAATGCCAATGTCTAAGTGAAAAGGGATATCATGTCATCCTCTAGTGTTTTCAAAGTGCCTCCGAAGGAAACGTTCATCATCTCATGTGCACAAGGGCTTTGGGGTCCACTTCCCATCTTGTGGGGTATGGCATCCATCCTTGGGGTTTTCAACTCCCCATGAAGGTAAAAAAGACACAATTCCTCCATAGATAGCTTTCACATGGAAAGGTCTTGCAAAGACAAACAAGTACGCCCTCCAAGGGTCCACAAGTCACATGTATCATGCCAAGTAAGCCACATTTGATAAAAGAACCACCCAAAGATGTGCATCAAATCCCCCCCTTTCAAACTAAACAAATTCTCAAATACTTTATAAAATTTTCCAAATTTAAGTATGGGAGGGTTGTCATGGTGCCCTATTGGATAGACCAATCCCTAAGTCAAGGAGTGTTTCCCAAAAAGACCCTCTCTAATTCATGTAGTGAATATGAGGTGGATGGGGGTATGAATTTTGGGCATGGGGTCCTTGACATATCAAGGGCTGGTATTGTCTCATTTATTGGTGCCTTTATGGAGGGTATGTTTCATCCCTCATTTGCAATGTGACCTTTTTGTAAGCCCTTTTATTTTACATTAATTTGTTATGGTCCAAAACATTGAGTGCTATGTGCAATGGAAAGTAAGGAGCACCACAATGCCACTTGAAGTTAGGAACACATTGAGTGCTATGTGCAAGGAGAGAAAAAGACACTACAAATTTGTTTTTTGTTTTTTAAAGGTCCTTGATTTTTTTTTATCGAGAAACATTTCATTTCTCTCGGGACCTTAGGGTGGGCATATAGAGGGATAATTTATGGCTTTTAACTTTTTCCAGCTACAACACCTCTGGGCCTTTATCCCCTTCTTCCCATGAAATGAGGTACAAGCCCTTCTTGGGGTCAATAAGCCCAAAACCCCAAAAGATGAGGAAACAGAGGGAAAGAGGTGTGGAAAGAGGTAAGTATGAGTGGGAATGGTATGATGACCCCTCAAGGAAACCCCCTAGTAGCAACCCTTTTCATGAGGGTGACCCACTTACTAGGAAATCATGTCAACCACCAAGGTGAAATGAGGAAAAAGGTATAATTTCCAAGGAAATGTTTTCATAATCAAGAAAGGACTCTTTGCAACATTCTCAAATGATTCAATTATTAAAGTGACACTTACCACGAGACCGGACTTGTTACCTCATGAACCAATAAATGTTGTCCTTTGAGGGCCAAGCTAGTGTGGTGAACGCTACTATTGTCGATTGATGGTAATGTGTGGTGAGAGGAGGGGCTTTGTTTGCTCATTTGAATCTCGACGCTCCATGTCTTCCACCTGCGAGCTTCAAGGCATTGTCCCCTTAGTTACCCCTAGCCTGGGGGGTAACAAGAATGTCAATTTCAAATTTCAAGGTCATAGTGCTAGACATGTAGACATGGAGGTGTGCATCAATTCCAAACATGTGAAATATTAAATCAAGTAGTATTCCCCTCAACCTTTTATTTTCTCCGCTCTGTAATTGTTTGGATCTATTCTTTTCTACGGGTGTGGTGGGATTATTTTTCACTCGATATGGAGTGGATGTCTCAAGATTTGCTTATCTAAAGCTTTGGATAGTCTTTGGTTAATAGAGCTCAACACTGGTCCTTATATATGCTTTCTTATGGATTATTTATCTTATCTCTTGAAATCTAGTTTCTTTGGTAAGTTCCTTCTATCCCTCCTTCTCTTGGATGACAGAGCAATAAATATTCCCTTTTGCGCTTTGAATTATTGTCTCTGGTCTAATAGAAAGATTTCTCTTTGGGTTGTTGAAAGATTAATTAATTATCCAAAAATATTAATTAATTATTGCAGGGATAATTAATTATTGAGATGAGTTATCATTGATGTCAACCCTTGAACAAAGTTGCATGTTGAAGTAAAGTGGTAGTAAACAAAAGATAATTAATTATTGCAGGGATAATTAATTATTGCGGGGATAATTAATTATTGCGGGAATAATTAATTATTGGAGAGATAATTAATTATTACAGTGAAAATCAAAGTGGAGTAAATAGAAGATAACAGGTTGCATGTGAGTTGCATGCCATCATGATTTGCATGTCATTAAGAAATTTCTCTTATATAACACAGAGAAGAGTCCATTGCAAATCACTTCTATGTATTCACCTCTGAGAATAAAGGTTGGAGATCTGAGGCAGTGATTCGAAGACAGAGAAGTCAAGTGAATTAAGAAGTTTGCAGGAGTTGAGATCACAGAGAAGGGGTTTCATAGAGGAATTCCTTGAGTATATCCATGAGTTTCAGGAGGAAAAGTGCAGACATCTATGACCTGCGGTGAGGGAAAGCGCAGATACCCATGGGCATACAATATACACAATCACAGACCCGTGAGGAAAATTTGTGGAATATTAGGGATCTAAAAGCTCAGGTCAGCTACATTCTGAAGGTATGTCTTCCTGAGTGTGTTAAGGACTTATTTTGAATAAGTCAGGAACATGTATGTCTTAATAATTCATAAGTTGTTGATTTGGATAATTCTCTTATGGATTTTGGCATGAGGAATAAGTAGTTGCAGTCTTGATGAGATATTGATATTAGAACTAACAACAACAGAGATATCAGAAGCAGCAACATCAACAGGTTATTAGTTACAGCAACAAAGGTAGTGACAGGGTTTTCTATAGTTATATTTAAGGGCCGTTGGATGGGGCAAGGAAAGGGGGTTATAGCCTCCTTCTGGTTGGAGCTAGAAAATTAGAGAGTTGGAGCTTCCTTTAGGTTTCATCTTGTAAATAGGGGGTTGGAGCCTCCTTCCAGTTGTATATGGAGAAATAGGAAGTTGGTGCTTCCAATGAATGTACTCTTTGACAAATAAGAAAAGAATTTTGTGGTTTTTTCCCGCATTGGGTTTCCACGTAAAACTTCGGTGCACTATGTTTATGTGTTTTTTATGCATTGATTTATGGTAATGATGCTATGTTGATTGAATATCATTGAATATTTATATTGAAGTACCAATATTGATTCATCCCCCCCTCTCAGTATTCCAACAATTGGTATCAAAGCATGTCATTCAAGAAGCAGTCTAATCACTAGAAGGAGATCATGGAATACGCTAAGATTGGAGCACCAAGGTTTGACGGGAAGAACTATACCTTCTGGAATGAAATGATGAAAACATTTTTACAGGCACAAGGATTTGATGTTTGGCAAGCAATATTATATGGGTATACAACACCATCCACTCCCCCAACCGACAAAGACGTAAAAAATCTCAACGAAAACAACTCAAAGGCTAAAGGTAATATTCTGAAAAGGTTAGTTGATTAAGTTTTTGTCAAAGTTATGCATTGTGATAGTGCAAAGGATCTTTGGGATAAACTCCAAAATATTTATGAAGGATATGCTAAGGTAAAGGGAGCTAAGCTTCAAATATTTAGAGCTAATTTTGAACAATTGAAGATGAAGGAAGATGAAGACATTGCAACCTACCTTCTACAAGTTGATGAAGTAGTCAACACTATTAAAGGATTGGGAGTAGAATTTGATGACTCAATGGTTGTTAAGAAGGTATTGAGGTCTCTTCCTATGATATTTGATTCTAAAATATCATCTTTAGAAGAAAGAGAATATCTCGGTACATTGAGCATGGACAAGCTACATGGAATATTTACATCCTATGAAATGAGAACAGAATAGGAGAACCCAGTCACAAAGGAAGAAACTTTCAAGGAATCCAAGAAGACAAGGAAGAAGCACAAGAAAAATTCAAAACCAAGTTGTAGGTGCAGTGATGATTCAGACAAAGATGAAGAGATGGATAACTTCATGAGAAAAATACAGAAAGGAACCAACAAATATAAAGGTATGCTTCCATTGAAATGTTTTAATTGTGGTGGTATTGGTCATTTTACTTCTAAAGGTCCTCATAGGAGTAAATACAGTGATGAAGAAGAAGTTTCTAAAAGGGAAACAAGAGAAGAAACAATAAGAAATTCTTCAAGAAAAAATTATACTCAAAAGAGGTAAGTTCCTCATCAAACGAGGAGGAAAATGACAGTGACAGTGATTCTGAAAGAGTACTCTTCATGGCAGTAGAAGATGTTTATGAAGAAGAAGGTGAAGTCAATCTTAGAGTATAGCTAATCAATGCATTAGAAGAACTCGGGAAGGAGAGAACGAAAAACAATTCATTCAAGGCAGAGTTCAAAATGAAAGAGTGGTCTTAGAATTCCAACTCTGAAGAACTAGAGCAGATGATCACAATTCTAAAAGTTCAAATAGAAGAAGACAAGAGAATTGAGGAAATTCTTAGAATTCAATTAGAATAAAAAGGAGAAGACGGTCGGAAGCTTAGAAGCAGAAGTAGTCTCTTTAAGGAAAGATCTTTAGAAGAAAGATATGCAGCAGAAGAGCACCAGAATATTGGATCAAATCATCAGCGGTCAAAGATCATCAGATGACAGATCCAGACTAGGATAAAATCAAGTACAAAATGAGAAAGGGTTGATCACTAAGACAATAGAACAGGAAGTAGAACAAAGAAGTTATCCAGAGATTTTCAAAGATTATGTCAAGAAGGAAGAATGCCTGCCCCCAAAGAAGAATATTCCAGAAGTAAAGAAGACTCAAGAAGACAAATTCAGAAGGAGTGAATCACAAAGAAGATCATCTATTCTTAGGTATCAAATATTATTTTATGTTCATTGTTTTAATTGTGTTAATTTAGGACATAAAGCTGTAAACTGCAGAGCCTATCCCAAGAACATAACTAACAATGCAGGGTACTTAAATAATAGTTATCCCAGAATATCTAATGGAGCATACAACAGGAACAAAATTTTTTTGGTTCATTGAGAAATGAAGTAGAATGCTACAAATGCAATATTTTTGGTCAGATAGAGAAGAATTGCAGATTTACTATTCCACCTAGGGAATCAAAGCGGAACATTACCAGTCAGATATCGAAACCACAAGGGATATGGAAAAGAAAGAAGAATCAATGCTCGTTTTCTCTACAGGCCCAACATAGGAAAAGTGATTGGTATGTTGATATTAATTTTTCAAAGCATATGACATGTGACAGGAACAAGTTTCTAACTCTAAAGAAAGAAAAATATGGATCATTTTCATTTGGAAATAATCATTCAGCTGAAATCATAAGTAGAGGCACAGTTAAGCTTGGAAGAAAAGATGCAATGGCATAAAATGTTCTACTAGTTGAAGATACCAAAACATAATCTATTTAGTGTAAGTCAAATGTGTAATCAAGGACACACGCTTCAGTTCGACTAAGAGAAATGTGAAATAAGTAAAGAAGGATTAGGCAAGTTAGTAGCGACAGCTATAAGGACTCTGAACAATATATATGTGTTGAATGAAATTGGAAGGAGAGTTGTCGTTTAGGAAAGGAAAATGAAAGTTGGCTCTGCCACAGAAGAATGGGTCACATGCACTTTAACAATATTGTCAAAATCAACAGAAAGGAAGCAATAAGAGAAATTCTTGAAATCGCAAAGCCAACAAATACTCTATGTAAGCATTGTCTACAAGGAAAACAGACCAAGACCAAGTTCAAATCAAATGAGTACTTAACAACAAAACCATTGGATATTGTACACATTGATCTATATGGACCAACAAGGACAAAGGGATTAAATGGTGAATAATACTTCATGCTATTGATTGATCACTACACAAGAATGACTGCAGTTTTCTTTCTTAAGAAGAATTCAAAGGTATTTGAGCACTTCAAGATATACAAAGAGATGGTCGAAACAGAGACGGACTTGAAAATAAAATGTCTGAGATCAGGAAATGGAGAGTTCACATCAAAGGAATTCATGGACTTTTGTAGTGAACATGGGACAAAGAGACGGTTCTTAGAAGCAAGGACACCTTAGCATAATGGAGTCGTTGAAAGAAAGAACATGATAGTATAGGAAATGGACAGAACCATGTTGAAAGATTCCAAGTTGGGTGACATATTTTTGGCACAGGAAGTACATACAACACTTCATATATTGAATATATGAATGCTCAGAAGTAACATTGATAAGACTCCCTACGAGCTATGGAAAGGAAGACCAACAAATGTGAAGTATTTTAGAGTGTTTGGAAGCAAGTGCTACATCAAAAGAGAAGATGGCAGGATTGGAAAGTCTTACTCTTGAGTTGACAAAGGAATATTTTTCAGGTACTCAAGCAAAAGAAAGGCATACAAATGTTTCAATATGAGACTCAAAACAATAGTGGAAAGTATCAATGTACAGATTAACGAGACAAGTATACAAAATCACAAAGAAGAAAGAAGAGACTCGATAGAGCAAGAAGGGGAAGAGGACTTGAAAGAAGAAGTAGAATCAGAAGAAGAGGAAGAGCATCCAGAAGCAGATCAAAAGGAAGATGATCACCAGATTATTCAGATATCTCCCAAAACTCCTAGCAGGCGAATACAGAAAAATCATATGCTAGAACATATCATTGGGAGTATGGATACAGGAGTTGAAACTCATAGAAAATTACACTCACTAGAACAAAGGCATATATCGTTGTTGTCCGCAGTTGAACCCTATAGTTTTGAAGAAGCCATCACAGATGAACACAAGATCAAATCCATGGAAGAAGAATTAGATCAGATAGAGAAGAATGAAACATGGGAACTTGTTCCAAGGCCTAAAGATAAGAACGTGATTGGTATAAAATGGGTATTTAGAAACAAGCTAAACGAGAATGGACAAGTAACCAAGAATAGAGCAAGGTTAGTATGCAAAGGATATGCTTAGGTTGAAGGAAGAGATTCTAAAGAAACTTTTTCCCCAGTTTCCATAATGGAAGCAGTCAGATTGATTTTGGCTTATGCATGTTCAAAGAGAATCAAAGTATATCAGATGGATGTAAAATCAGCCTTCCTAAATGGAGAACTAGAAGACTAAGTCTACATTGAACAATCAGAAGGATTTATACTGTCATAAAATGAAGATTATGTTTGCACATTGAAGAAGGCACTATATGGACTCAAACAAGCCCCCAGAGCATGGTATTTAAGATTGGACAGACATCTACACCATCAAGGGTTCAAGAAAGGAAACGCAGACAACAATCTCTACATAAAGGTAAATCAAAATAATTTGTTGATAATTGAAGTCTATGTTGATGAAATTATTTTTGGTAGTAATGATGATAGGATGAATCAAAAATTTTCTAAAGACATGCAGAATGAATTCGAAAGATCATTAATTGGTGAGTTGTCTTTCTTTTTGGGACTCCACATATGTCAGCTAGATACATGCATTTTCATCTCCCAGACCAAGTATATCAAAGAAATGTTGAAGAAATTTGGAATGGTAGATTGCAAGCCCTTAAGTACTCCCATGTAGACCAGTTGCAAACTTAGCAAAGATGATATATCCAAAGATGCAGATTAGAGGCTCTACATATCGATGATTGATAGTTTACTCTATGTGACAGCTTCCGGACCAGATGTGATGCAGGAAGTTGGATATGTGGCATGGTTTCAAGCAGCACCAAAAGAATCACATGTTATGGAGTGAAGAGGATATTCAGATATCTAAAAGGTACATAAGAGTTTTGATTGTGGTATCCAAAATGGAATGATCTATCTCTTACTGCCTACACAAATGTAGATTGGGTAGGTAGCATTGATGATAGAAGAAGTGCAAGTGGAGCATATTTCTACTTGAGCGATTGTTTGGTATCTTGGTTGAGCAAGAAACAATATTTGGTATCATTGTCCATAGCAGAAGCAAAGTATATTGCAACAACAACATGTTGTACACGGGTTCTCTAGATGAAGAAAACTTTGCAGGACATACATGTGGAATATGATGAGCCTATTCTGATATTATGTGATAATACCAGTGTTATAAGTATCTCTAAGAATCTGGTGATGCA
>JZKD02S0471317.1:0-17273 GCA_000966675.3 Picea glauca
TAGATGTCACATAGGAGATAGTGGTAGAAGTCAAAGGTGAGAGAAGGTACACTAGAAGGACATTCCATCCTGAAATTTTGAGGCAAATCCTTGATATTGGAGAGGCCTTAGTGAAGAAGGGTATAAGATTCGAAAGACAGTCCTTGCCATACCCCTGGAAAGACATAGCTATGTTCATGCAATGATATTTGATCTGTTAAGGCCACTATGATTTTTTTTTTCTCCAACATATACAACTTATGGATCATCTCTGGCATAGCCGACCCATCAATGTGCCATACTTCCTATTCAAGACAAACCATGATAACACTCATGTAAAGGGAAAAGAACCCCAAAGATGTTGTCTCACATCATGGCCTTATCAAGATATTGGTGGAACATTCCTTGTATAGGGAAGGACACACTTGGAATAGGATTTGTTGGCCACCCATTATAATTTCCAAGGATGCAATGGTTGCACTTCAGGAATCCCACTAAGCATTGGCTGCACTTCTGGCACTAGAAGAGTCCATGGATGAAACTTCATCACCAAGTAATAGTGTCACAGATACGATAAACCCAAACACTGACACTCCATAAAAGAAACCTAGAAGGAAAACTAGGTTAAGGGGCCATCGTGATGAAACTCCAACAAAGGAAGGCCATGACAATGATTTCAAGGTGACCGGCAATAAACCCCCTACCCAGAGAGTAAGAGGGTTCAAAAAGAGGCAACCCCATGTTCCAAAGAAAATAAGAATGAGACATACCTCCTCAATTTCAACTCAGTGCAAACGAAGAAAACCTACTGATTTGGAAGAACAATAACATAAGGGTGACCTGGAAGGTGATGAAGTAGTGGAGACAAAACCATTCGTTGACACACAAGAACTAGAAGAGGGAACCAACCTGGAAGCTAACGAGGGAGTAGATATAGAGGCCTTTTCTGACCCATAAGAAACATTAAAAGGAAATCTTGGAGAAGGGATTACCACCATCATTGAGGTATATATGGATGAAGAATAACCAGAAGAAAAATCTCTTACTATTCCACAATAACTAGTAGGGAAAAATTCTGGAGAACAGATGAAAACCCACAAGAAAGTGAGGAGGAACATCAAGTCGAGGATCCTACTAATACAAAATAACCAAAAAGAATCACTCCTCATGAACACTCTTACAATCCTCGAGAATCACAAACATAGGAACTAGAGCACTCTTCTAGTTCACAAGAGAAAGATGAGCCAAAACTAGAGGCTCTTATTGATACACATGAACCATCAAGAAGCACTTCTAAGGAAAAGGATGGCAATCCATAGGCTCATCCATAGAAACCATAAGTTCTTGTTGACACAATAGGAAACACTTTTGGAGAGAAACCTACTCATGCATAAGAACCAAGAAAACATGAACCAAAAATAGAAACTGTTGAGCCTAAAAGGAAGGTTATTGTTACATCCTAGATCAACATTCCATACTCCTTACCTATATATTCATATTTGGTAAAAAAAAATAGAATGTTGAGAATGAAGAACTGGAAGCTACAACTCAACCTAAAAATGTTGAAGGATGAGCTTGATGAAAAAAGGGCACCTAGGAAATTAGGTTACCCTGCAGCAAGTCCTCTTGATGTAGGGAAACCCTTCATTAAACTACAAGAAACAACTGAAATTAAAGAAACAAGGGAAGTAGTTTTCCAGGCCACACACTTTATGTTAATTATGAGGCCACTCAGACCAAAACATTGTAGGGACCAACATAAGATAGATGAGTTACAATAGGGCATGCCACTAGTAAAAGGAGGAGGAAGTAGGGGAGATAGATTGTAGTGTCAGTGACCTCCATGGACACCTCGATTTCTCTAACCCTAAGTGATTGTTGGTTGCATAGGTACATGCAACAATTTTAGGCTGAGGAAGATCATGGGTGCAAAAATTGGCATACTTTCATCACCCATCTAATACCTTTTCCTTACCATTTTCCACTGATCATTTCCTTTTTGATACCTTCCTTATCTAGTTTTATCTCACTTTTCATCAAGGCGTGAATATTTCCCCATATGCCATTTCTATGCTATTCTTACATATTTCTTAAGGAACTTGTTACTTTCATGCACTAACACTACTATATAGGAGCAATTACAATGGTTTCCTTACATTAATTGAAACTCCTTACAGTGGTTGCAATTCCTCTCCATTGATGTGACTCCGAGCACAACACAACTATCGCAACTCTAATTGCACTCTCTGTTAGTACAACCCCAAGTAAAAAGTCTGATAGAAAAATGATCAACAATTTATCTTGTAGTCAGGGAATGTTACTCACATAGGAAGGTGACAGGAGGAAAGTGGACAACCAAAAGAGAAGTTAGTTTTCTTACAAACTTTTGCTCAGTTGATCCAAGTCAAAATATGCTCGATATTTACTAAAATTTGGAAATATTATTTAAATAGACGAACAACCTGATTCACATGCTTATCCATTCATCCCTTTGTTTTATTTTAGACATCATTTGTACTATATAATAACTATCCACTGAAATATATGCTATCTATTTCAACATTAAATTCTCAACCTCGGGCTCATAAGATTCGAGGTGCTAGCATTATATGTGCAGGTCTAGATCTCTAATCTATCAGTCTAATATAATGTCGGCAACACGATATTAAAGAGATTAAATTAATTATAACAACTTGTCACCTAAGGAAGAAACCCGACATGAAGTGATAATATCTCACGATTTAGGTCATTAATCTATCTGTTGGTGATTTAAAGCTATTGGAAAATTTAAGGTGCAGAAATTAGTACAAGGGAAAAATCGAAAATCAGTACCAGAATGAGGTCTAGAAAGTGAATTGAGCAAGAAAAAGAGTAATATATCCTAAGGATCAACATTATGCTTTCAATTTGCAATTCATTGATTTCTATAGAAAAATGTAAAGTAGAAACAAAACAATCTATTGAAGACGTTGTCATTAAGGTAATGTCAATACATTGAACACATGTTCTTGCAACCAAATTAAACCTATTAACTAATTACTCAAAAGGATTCAAAATTGGAAAATATGTTGTCACACTTAAACTAGAAATGTCTCTACAAAGATGTAATGATTACACAGTCCTGTAGGAGTTATCTTAAAAAAAAATCTAATGTATTATGAACAATTGATATGTGCAATTTTTAAATGATCAACCTGCAAAGGAGATACACACACTTTAAAACACAGTTTCTATAATCAGAAAGGAAAATATATATACCTAGAACACAGTTAAATAAGAACAGTCTAGGTAATCAAAGGATAATATATATATTTACAACAAAGTTAAAAGAAAGACATCTATAATTGAAACACAGTATGAATGAGTAACCTAGAAAAGACAAGTTACATAAATATGAATATATAGTAAGATAAAAATGCACAGACCACTGGTGGGCCCCCCAAGTAGTTGTGGTACTCCATCTTATAAAACAAACACGATTTTCAGCACATCAAATTGGATTATATCATAAAAAAATAATAATGATACATTTTAACAGTGTACAACAATTATCTCATCATATACATATCTTTGTTGTGTTCTATGGCTTCAGGTATATATAGAGTCTGAGAGGTCGACCACTGAAAAGGTTGAATCTCTCTCAAAACTGGAAATCGTTTTGCTATGTTATTAATAGACTATGAGTTCTTAAAATCGCAGCTCAAATATAGGGGCAAGTTCCAACTTTCAAAATCGAAATACAATAAGAGGCATATCAAGAGGGTGATAATAGGTTAAAAACTCATGTTCTACATTCACCTGAAAATTCCCACAGATATGCCAACGACCAACCCTGTTGTGCTCTGAGTTCCGTAATAAGGGTCGGATAGAGGTCCGGATGAAGTTCCGGATGAAGCTCCAGATGAAGGTCTGGATGGAGGTCTGGATGAAGGTCCAAAAGAAGGTTTGGATCAGTCTTTTTCCTATTTAATAAAAAATAACGAGTATTAAACATTTATATTTATTGAACTAAACATAAACTTCACATTAAGCTACAAATTAGATCAACACATACCTGATTTGTGTCCCATATCAATATGATGATAATAAGTTGATAATAAGCTCAAAATGTATAGTCATTATGTTCAAAAAGAGACTTATAAAAGGAAAAAATTAGGTAAAACATGGAGTCAACAAGAACCCTGACTTCCCTAGAGCTTGGGTGGAATTATTCTAGCGATAGAATTCAATTGTTATTGTAAATTTCATACTTTTGAAATATAATTCATTTTCTTCTCTTATCTGTGTGATGGTGTATTGAGTACTAATGCTATTTTTATTTTGTATCCCAGTTCCTTGTCTAAGGGGGTAATCCCCCCTCCTTATTGAGGTACTACCTGTAAAATTAGGAGTAGGATTTAGCAATTCAATTATGTTCATTTAATTCAGTAGTTGTTTCATTTCTTAATCTATTTCAATTCCAAAATTCGTAGAACAGTTAATTTTAATTCAGGTGTGGTTAATGTTTAGTTTTGTTATGTCACAAGTCTTGCAGTGTTAGGATGAAACTTGGTGTTGATTTGATTTATGTAAGTTTGTAATCACAGACACAGCTGCAACTCATGTTGTTTTCATTTGCATTGTTGTAGCCTTCATGTTGTAGTGTCGTTGTTGCAACTCGCATTGTTGTAGTTTTTGTGTTGTAGCTTCATTATTGCAACTCTCGTTGCTACAACTCGCATTGCTGTAACTTTTTTGTTGCATCTCCATTGTTGAAACTCATGTTGCTACGTCTCTTCTTGAAACTTTACTCTGTTATGTTTTATATTTGTGACAACTTCATTCCTCAACATCTTGGGATTGATATTATTGGTTTTGTAAATTAACATTGAAATTATAAACATGTAATTGTTGCAGCAAAACAAGATCATCATTTTACTTGAGCAAGTCACCATTAGATGTTAGCATAGCTTTACTTTCCAAAAGTATGATTTTCTTTATGCAAGTGTGATTCACTTTTCATCAATGTGATTTATTTTCTACAAGTGTGATTTACTTTCTTCCAGTGTGATTTATTTTTCGCAAGTGTGGTTTACCTTATGCAAGTGTGATTTATTTTTCACAAGTGTGGTTTTATTTTCCTTCAAGTGTGATATTCATTTTCCTACAATTTGAGAAGTAGGATAGCATGGTGACTATATCTTGAAATATCGACTTGTGACATTTGAAGTACTACAAATCCTTAGTGATTACAACACTACATTTTCATATATAGTGCACGACATTTTGTAAGTAAGATAAGACCTCGGATTGATAATAAAATGCACATCTCTTCAGTTGCTCACTAAGTTAATTAGGAAGTAATTGAAAAGTTTGTCACAGATCACTGCCAAAAACTTTCTTCAAATTTTATGGCCCTTATTCAATCCTCAAGCAAGTTGAGCCTATGTATTACAACTTATCTCTTCCCATTCATTCTAAAATCAATTTATTTTTTCAAGTGTCTCATTTAAAGAAAGTGATTGGAACCAAGTGCCATATTCAAACTAGTCTTCCAAAATTGGATGAAGAAGGATCCATTAGGTTACAACCACAAGTATTCCTGGCCACATCATAGCATCATATTCCTCAGTGCACAACTCAAGAATTTTTAGTACAATGGAAGGATACACAACTTGAAGATGCCACATGGGATCTAACCACCATTCTCCAACAATTGCCACATCTCAAGCCTTAAGGGAAAGGTTGGTCTTTGAATGGGAGGGAATGTTAGGGTCCTGACCTCCCTAACCCCTAAAGTAAATATAATAATATGTTTTTCTATGTAATTATCTATAAATTGTCATGGATATTCCACTGGAATAGTTTATCACAATAGATCTAATAAAATATTGAAATCTTTACTATTGAGGTTATTTTTCCTTTAGATCTCCAAAATATTTAGTTATTGATTTTGTGCTTATGCATTAAATAGATCAAATGTGGAAAATAGAGAAAAGTAAAATACAATCACACTCCATAAATAAACACAATATATGACCTGGAAACCCAATACAGGAGAAAGTCCAGCTAGAAGGTGAGGTTTCTCTGCTCTATTTTCTCTGGTATAGAAATGGTGCAAGTAAAAAGAAAGAGGTATTCTCTATGGAGTTTCCTTTGAATTTTGGCCTATACGGATGCTACAAAATCTGTCCTCCTTTTTTATGCTCATATAATACCACTCTCAGATGTCCTTCTTAGCTATGGAACAATATACAATGAAAAATAACAGAACCCCTTCTCCTCCTAGTGGCACGATATTTAACATAGCCCAATAGCCATCTAGGGGTAGGTTTTTTACTTCCTCAACCCTCAATTGTGGTAGGTTTTTGAACCTTATATAATATTCTTGAAATCCCTCACATGGATAGCCCCATATGCATGAGTAACTAGGGATAACATGGCATCATCTCATACCATGGTGGTCAATATGGTAGGTCAACTTGGGAAAGGCATAAATTTTGCATACGAGCTCTGATTGATGCAATTTTTGCACCGTTGGAAAGGTATCGATGTTTATAATAGTGTCAATGAGTTCTAGTTGCGATGGGAAATTTTTAACCCCAAAAAATGTTGTTTGATGCCTCAAAATGGCCCTAGAAGGTTTCGGACCCCAAATTTCCAAACTAGGACATGCCACTAAAATGGCCCTGCAAGCTTATTCCTCCAATTTTTTCCACTCTGAAAAGGATCAAGATAGATTACAAACAATACAATGATCCAATTCAAAACATGTAATAAACACCATCATTGGTAAATAAGGCCTATGTAATAATGTGACCACGTCTAATGTAAGAAGACTTACTAGAAGGTTCCACCTCTAGAAATTTCTTCCTCTAGAATTTCATCTAGAAGATAGAAATAGTATAAATAGGAGTAGAAAGAAATGGAAAAGGTTTTCTTTTGAATTCATTGTACTTTAGCTCCGATTTGTTGGAGCTTTCCCCCTCAAAGGGGCAAGTGAACTATGCTCTCAATATATTAAAGGTATCATCTTTTGGATCAATTGTGCCATTTTTCTTACTGTTTTTTTCTTTCTCCTAACAATTTTGATAAAATTTGTATTTATGCTCTGCATATTTTATGCTAGTACCTTACACATTACATCTCTCAATTTCAACAAGAAATTTCTCTATCCGGGAAAATTCACTTAGATTTGAAACAATTTATCCTACTTTCTAGACAAGTAGAAGACTCAACATCATGTTTATCATACAATGAAGCAAGCACTTTCCATACCTTCATAGGACAATATTCACACTCTATATACACTTTCAAATTGTAAGCAACAATACACCCATTGATCCCTTGATATTGCTCACAATGTTCTTCTCATTGTTGTCGCACATGGAAATCCACCCCAAAATTTCTCCTTGGGGCCCCTTGAATACATGAATATTTATTCAAAATGAATTTATATACCTAGATTGGATGAAAACCCTCTACTTTCTCTATCAAAATAATTATGTCCCCTACTACAAGCTACTTTAATAATGATTATGAATCTCCAAATACTAAAACTTTTACCCCTTGAATTATTCCTTGAGAACCTATGTTACCCCTTGATATCAAAGGCGTGAAAGGGTTTTTGAACAAAAATTAAGTACTAGGCACCTTCATTTCCTAAAAATGAATCAACATAGTGTGAGAGGGAGGTTCTATGAAGGAAAATGGGTAGCATAATTTTGGGAGTATGTGGATTGGGTATTTAATTTCCCATGAACGATTGAGAATGATCCCACAAGAAGTGATATGATGACTCTTGTTTATTCACAATGATTGGAATTTTTTTGTCTAAGGTCCCTAATTCAACACACACAAAAAATGAGTGACTCTTACAAAAGAAGTTCAATTCATGATGGTGTTTGTAGGATTTTTCAACCCCATGAGAAAATTGGCCCTCCCTTCACTATGAATGACCATATTCACCCTGTCATGCATACATGGACAACCCAAAATGCTACAATTGGGGTTGTATGCTCTATTGTAAAAAATTGCAACACTAAAGAATAAGTGGTAGCCAATAAAAGGAATTATTTTATGTTGACCTAAGATACTAAATATCCCACCCCAATAAAAGGATATGATCTAATAGGATCCACATAACTTTGGTGCTAATTTATGGGGGATTTTATCTTTGAATGATGTTTTTTATAGAGTTGAAGGTGAAGTAACACCTGATCCCCTTCTAAAAAATATTGTTCCGAGGAATTTTGATTATCTTGGTGTTTCATTCTATTTTGAACCATCACCAAATTATCATTAAGTGTGTGAAAAACGTCTTCTCTAGTGTGAAGTGATTTATCCACTACATGAACCTTGGAGGTGCATAGTAAATAGAAAGTCACTAAAAAGAGGGTTTTCCATATACCACTTCATAGAGGTTCATTTTTATAGATCCATGATAAGTGGTATTGAAACACCATTTTGCAAGATGAAGAAATCGTTCCCATTGGTGTGGCTTTTTGGAAGTAAATGATCTGGATTGTATAGAGAATGAAATGAAAGGAAGGAATATGAATGGAAATACACACATAGAAATATTATAGATATCACAATAATATAGTGAAATCCAAGTTCTATTAATGAATGAAATAGGAAAAGACTATAAAATACAAAGCAATACGAGCTACCTAGAATGGTGGTATCTTATCTCTAAAGAGAGAGTTGTCGACTATGATCATTCACAAGAAGACATTGCAAGTGGCTGAAATGGAATTTTTAACATAAATTAATAAACCTTAAATATTCAAAACCCTAAATCTAGGAGACGAAGCGCCAAAAAGTATTGTGGACCCCAAGGTGGGTAGTTGACACATCAACTTCCCAAGGGCGCAACTTTTGCATCCAATCTCCTTTTTGGGTGCAACATAGCTTGTTGGAAATATATAACTAAGAATTAAAAATGTTGGTAGGTTTGGGAACTCAATGGCCACCCTAGGCCCCCAAGTATCCAAAAAACAACATTTAAGGCCTCAAAACAACCTCGAAAGTTTAGGGCCTAAAAAACTATAGATAAAAAGGGACTGCCAAGGTGGAGAACCATGTTGATTCAATGGAAGAGGTGGGTGGCCACTAGTGTCCACCTGGAATCCTTCCCCCTTAGGAAGAAATGATCCCCATTGCATAAATTTCCCTCATTATATGGAGAAAGTTTTGTTGAATCTGACTCTTGGTCAGACACTTGCCTTGATAAAGAATTTTTCCTTCTTTGACAAACCAATATAGTTGTGTGTTTGGTGGTGGGTGATTATCATCTTGTTTTCCATGAACTGGTCTAATGCATCCTACTCAATTCATTCAACATTGAATTTTGTAGTGGCGAAATTCTCAACCACCTTTGAAGTGTCCAATAGGGGTGGAAACTATACTAGATGCAAGACAAGGAAAGGGGGATACTCAATTCAAAATTATTCTCACCCATATCCTTCATGATGTTGTAAGGCCCATATCATAGTAGTATGAGATTCTTGTGGGGGTCTATAAGGTGCTATTTTTTCAAATACAACCACACCTTATCACCAACCTGAAACTTGTGTTGAACTTGATGTTGGTCAAGTTGTTGCTTGTAATTGGCATTGGCTTTCTGCGAGATATCATGAACCTATTTTTGGATGTGATAGATCCATTCAACAAATTTTGATACTCTATCAGCCTCAAATGAAGCATGGAAGGACTCTTATTTTGAATATGTAATGGGAAGAGATACATCAATGGGAGTCAATGACTAGAACCGAAAGTACACATGGAAAGGGTTGTGACCAATAGACATGTGGAGGGCTCTATTGTAGCTATGTTGAGAATATGGAAGGATTTCATGCCATATATGTGGATTCTTGGAGTTATACATGCATATGATATGAAAAATAATCATATTGACCACCTTTGTTGTCCATTTGTTTTGGAATGTAAGGTAGTCAATTTGGTCATGTTGGTGTCCATTAGAGAGAATAGGTTGAACCAGAAGGTATTGAAGAACCTATTGTCCCTATATAAAATAATGGTCCATGATATACCAAAATCAACCCAAACACACTCAAAGAAGATCTTAGGAGTGGATTTGATTGCGATACTTTTCTTACATGGTGCCAAAATTGACATATTAGAGAATCGATCAACAACCACAAAGAAACAATTGTTAGCATGCTTGGTGGAGGGAAAACCTGACATGTAATCAAAGGAGACTAATTCAAAATGTTTTTCTAGGTTAGATAGAGCAGTGTACATCCCCTGCTTCTTAATGATAGGTTTAGCAATGGCACATGAAGTACATGATATGATATATATGTTGACATCCTATTGGATTTTTGGCTAGTATAAATAATTCTACCACATTGCTACTATTGTCTCCCCATAGAAGTGCCCTACCACATGACCATAATATACCTCATAAAGTAGATTTTCACTCTCTCTTGAAATAACAAAAAGATGGACCAAAAAACACAAAAGTGTGTTTTATAGGTGAAATTATGGAACTTGTTTGGTTGTGCCTAGTGTATGATATGTAGCAGTCAAGTCTATTATTTTTTGTAGCTTGGAGGTACTTCTACATTGGTGGTGCCTAGCATGAAAAAGTGACCGAGAAAATTTCACTCTCCAAGCACTTTACTTTATAAAGTGATTTTATAAATTTGGTAAGTGTACTTTTTAATTTAATGACTAAAAGTGACTTTATAAAGTTTGGGTCACTTAAGTGATTTAAGTGAACTCAATGTGAAATTAAGTCACGAACATTGATCTTGAGATGGAAATATTTAACCTTGAACATTGAGATCAAGGGTTAGGGGTTTTAGTCATTAATGAGAATAAAAGGAGAAAGTGAGAGTGAAGAGGCACACTTTTCGAGAGATATTTTGGGTGAAGAACTGAAGAAAGAGGAAGAGAATTTGTAGAAAGAAATATTGTGAATTTCCAAAGGAGTATTGAGCACACAAATCAAGGTACATTTCATCATTAAATATAGGGTCGTACAATGAACATTTGATTGGGTCGTACAAAATTTATTGTTGGGTCATACAACAAGGTTTATGCACAAAATATGAGGGTTTTAGGGTGCGTTAATTGTTGTTCTAAATTCTTACAAGGTCGTATTGTACCTTCATCAAACCCAACAAATAAATAGAGGACCGTATTGTTGTACTAGGCCCTATAGGGATGTACAGGAATCAAAATTGAGGCATAAATCTAGGCACAAAAATCAAGGTGATGTTGGATAGATTTATGAGATAAGTACAATGTTTTAATTGGTTGTAAAAAGTGTTTTTGTAATCTCTTTATTTCTGGGGGTTTTCATCATAAAAATATCTCTCTCTCACTGGTTTTCCTTTGGAGTTTTTCTAGGGGAATTTCCTAAATATATTTGTGTCAAATGTGAAATATCTTTGTTTATTGTTCATTTATTTCCATTGAAAAGTTCTTATTCATTTGTATTTATTCTCATAAAATACAGTTGAATGTTTTGGGTTTAAATGCATTACTGTTGAAGTTTTATTGGAGACAGAAATTAGAGTTTGGATAAGTGTTTGATGAAATCCATGAAAGAGTAAAACTAGTTTGTAGGTGAAATTCCTACATGGTATCAGAGCTTGGAATTTGAGGTTCATTGGACAAGATTTTGGCACTTGGATTGTAGTGAATTGTAGGGACTTTTGATAGGAAGAAAGAAGGGAAAAATATTCTTGTTCATTTGGAAAATGATGGATTCTAGTATTAGGTATGAGGATGGGTTGGAGGGGATCTCCAAATTCCTACAATGGAAGGTGAGGATTACAGTTGTTCTCAGGGAGAACAAGTTGTATAATTTTGTGAGTACCACGATGATAGTGTCTTCATCAGGTCCCATTTCCCTAGAACTCCATGAGGTGAAGGAAGCAAGGGTGTAGAGGATAATCCTACATGGAGTGAAAGACCATGTGATCCCACATTTGGATGAGAAGATGAAACCCAAGGGAATATGGGATGCAATGACAAACTTGTACGAGAAAACGAATGCAAACATGAGGATGGCCCTAAGGGACAAGCTCCACAACACTAGGATGTCCAAGGGAGAGAATGTAGCCTCCTATCTCACTCATATTAGACATGTGAAGGATTAGTTGGGTATTTTTTGTGAGACTATTCCAAACTCAAGGTTGGTGTGCATATCCCTAAAGGGATTCACAAAGAGTGGGATGTGTTTGTGAAGGGCATGGTGGGAAGAGAGAAATTTCCCTCTTGGGAGAGCTTGTGGAATGATTTTAATCATGAGGAGATCCAGGAGATATCTCATAGTAGATATCAGGAGAAGGAAGAGGGTGGTGCAGACAAGGATAATGTTTCTATTGTGGGAAAGAGAAAAGGAAAGAAGAAGGACATGAACAAAGTAAAATGCTTTGCATGTCATAAGATTGGTCGCTATGCTAGTCAATGTCCAAACAAGAAGAATGGAAAGAAGGATTTAAAAGTGTCATCATCAGTTGAGGTTGATGATTTTGTTGAGAAGTTCGAGAAGGAATTTCCTCTGATGACTTTTCTTTCAAGTAGTGCTTGTCTAGTGTGAGAGGACATTGAAGCATGGTTTGTGGAAAGTGGGGCATCTTGGCATATGACGGGAATGAGGTCAATGTTCCTTATTTTTTTAGAGATAGACTCATAATACTATGTGGGTTTTGGGACTAGCACCATACATGCAGTGAAGAGGTTTGGATGTGTGAAATTACACTTAGATTTAGGAGAATTTATGGACATGACCGAGGTGTTGTTTGTTCCATAACTTCCAGTAAATTTTCTCTCAATGTCAACTTTGGAGAATGAGGGATGTGGATTTTTTTTTTTTCATGGACAAGTGTTCCTATATATAGAGGGAGATACTTTGGACACAAAATTAGTGCTTGGTGTCAAGTATGAGAGGTTATACATGTTGTTGGGATAGCATGTGTTTGATTCCAAGGAAATATTTGATTCAAGATCAATTTTAGTGTCAGAGATAGAGACGTTTGCTCAAAAGAGTGAGTGGAAATCAGGGAATCAGGCTTCTTCCAGTACTCTCAGAGGACTCACCTAGTATGAGATGGCGTTGATGGATTCTCAAGGGTGTGAGGATACCCGTAGAGGCATGCCTCGGATGGAAAGGTATCTAGATCAGATTTGACCGCAAGTAGCAACAGAGGATTCTAGTTCATAGAGAGCAGTTATGGCAGTGGATGGGATGATGGGGTTGGAGACATACTTAAGTGGAGGTTCATAAGTACCTCCCTTTCTAAGAGGGAGTGTTAGTTTTTGTAGCTCATAGGTACTTCTGGATTGGCGGTGCCTAGCATGTAGAAGTGACCAATAAAATTTCACTCTCCAGGAACTTTACTTTATAAAGTGATTTTATAAAGTTGGTAAGTGTACTTTTTAATTTAATGACTAAAAGTAACTTTATAAAGTTTGGTTCATTTAGTGATTTAAGTGAAATCGATGTGAAATTAAGACACGACCATTGATCTTGACATGGAAATATTTAATCTTATCCATTGAGATCTAGGGTTAGGGGTTTTAGTCATTAATGATAATAAAAGGAGAAAGTGAGAGTGCAGAGGCACACTTTTTGAGAGATATTTTGGGTGAAGACATGAAGAAATAAGAAGATCATTTTTGAAAAGAAAGGGGGTACATTTCCCAAGGAGTATTGGTCACACAAACCGAGGTACCTTTCATCTTAAAGTCGGGATCATACAACAAATATTTGACTGGATCATACAAAATTTATTGTTGATCCATACAGAAAGGTTTTATGCACAGAAAAAAAGGGTTTTAGGGTGCATTCATTGTTGGTCTAAATTTGTACAGGGCCATACTGTACCTACAACAAACCAAACACAAAAATCAAGGGTTGTATTGTTGTATTTATTGTTATACTAGGTCATACAAGCTCGTATAAGCACAGAAATTGAGGCAACAATCTAGGAACATAAATCGAGGTGATGTTGGACAAATTTGTGAGATAAGTACAGTGTTTTAATTGGATGTAAAAAGTATTGTTGTAATCTCTTTCTTTCTGGGGGTTTTCATAATAAAAATATCTCTCTCACTAGTTTTCCCTTTGGAGATTTTCCAAGGGACCTAAATATATTTGTGTCAAATGTGAATGATATTAGTCTATTGTTTATTTTTTTATGCTGCAAAGTTCTTATTCATTTGTATTTCTTATCATAAAATAAAGTTGAATGTTTTGGGTTTTTTAGACAGAAATCATAGTTTGGCTAAGTGTTTGATGAAATCCCTACAAGATTAAAATTAGTTTGTAGGTGAAATTTATACAAAGTCAGGGTTGATCTCGTACAACTGGGGCCACCAAGAGGTATCATTCCCATAGGAGTCAAGAAATATGGTTAGAGAAACAACCAAGGGATAACAAAGGAATTATGTAACACAATTGGTGCTACCCTTCTTGTACTTAATGTTCAAGTGGAATTGTTGCAAGTACATGGAACATTTCTGATGGCGGTCATTCTATAACTTTCCTTGGGTCTGCAGGAATTATAGATTCTTGTGATTAGTTTGGATGATCACTTCCTTTCCCAAAATATAATGCTTCCAATGTAGGTATGCCTGCACAATGGAGTACATTTCCTTGTCATAGGTGGTCGGATACATGTGTACAATATCAAAGACCGTCTCATTGTGATAGGCTATTATATGTCCATGTTGAGTGAGGATTGCATCGATAGCATAGTCAAAGGAATCTATATCAATATCAAATGGTTGTTGCAAGTTTGGTATAGTGAAGACTGGTGTCAAGCAACGACAATGTTTCAAATCGTTCAATGCTTTCTGATGTGACTCAAACTATGAAAAAATGGGTTTATCTCCACCCTTGGTCACTTGTCTTAAGGGACAAGAAATATGGGAAAACCCCAACATGAACCTACGTTAGAATTTGGAAAGGCCCAAGAAGTTGTGAAGCTCTATTAGAGTCGTCAAGGCTAGATAATTATGAATGACTTAGATCTTGGTTGGGTTGACATGCACCCCATGTTCATCCATGATGTATCCTAGATACCAAATCATTTTCATGCCAAATGATCATTTCTTCAGATTGGATTATGACTTTTGTTTCTTCAAAGTGCTCAAGATCTATTGAATTTGTTGCAAATGTTTTGTTGAAGATGAGGATCTCATCCAAATATATGACAAAAAAATAGTTTTTGAACAGAAAAAATATATCATCCATCATCCTCATGAATGTTGTTGGAGAATTAGTCAAGCCAAAAGGCATGAACAACCACTCAAAAATGCCTCTTTATACTTCAAGGTAGTCTTCCATACATTAGTTTGTTCAATCAAGACCCGGTGGTATCCTGACTTCAAGTCAATTTTACTAAAGAAATTGGCACCCTTAAGTTGATCAAGAAGATTATTAATCTGGGGGATCGAGTATTGATTCTTAATGGTTATTTTTTTTGGAGCTCAATAATCAATATAGAGTTTTCATGTCCTATCGTTCTTCTACCCCGATATAACTGATCTCCCACAAGGTGATGAGCTTGATCGAATGTATCCCTTTTGGAAGATATCATGAATTTTACATTATATTACCTCATTCTATAGAAGAGATCATTTACATATCAGGTCATTATGTAAAGAAGCACCATGTATCAATTCAATTGAATGTTTGACCTAGTAGTGCAGAGGCACCGTCGCACAGGCAGTGAAAATACCTGTGTATTACTCTACAATCTTTTCCACCTTATTTTTTTGTGTAGAGAGGCCCCATGTTTAGTTGGTGGTGCCCCACGTTGAGTTGGTGGTGGTCACAATGACATTACATTAACCTTTCTACGAAGCCATGACAAGGAAAAAATTTCTAGTGTGAGAGATTACCTTTCAACATTGCTTTTCCAAGATCAAGGAAAATGTAGTAGTTGGTACTACCTTTGGTACTTTGTAGCATTTTCTTCCCAAATTAATAATGACACTATGTCTTCTGGACTGATAAAAAATATGATTTTTCCACATATAGGGTTTTCCTAAAATAACGGACTCATAAACAACATGATGTTTCCACATATAGGGTTTTCCTAAAATAATGGACTCATAAATAACATGATGTTTCCACATATAGGGTTTTCCTAAAATAACATCATAAACTTCAAGTGGGGAAACATCAGATAGTACCTCATTTTTTAAGAGCTTGATGCCATAGGACAAGAGAAATTTTTGGTTGACATGAAGGTCTCATTCATGGATCAACCAACCAATGGTGTATGATTGTGGAATGTGGCGTTGTTGACAAATTCAATATCTTGATGACCTCAATTAAGATCAATTTCTTTTGGCTACCACTATCAATGGTTAAATGTAGTGGATTCCCCTTCACCCACATATGTAAATGGAAGAGGCTCTCCCCCTCCTCAGGCTCATCTAACTCTTTTGGTTGGATCTTTGTAGTTTCAATGGTAGCTAATGGGCCCCAATATTATCATCCTTTTTATCTATTTTTTGGCATCATTTACATACGTTTTCATCCACCTTTCTAGACTTTAGTTACCTTTTGTGCTCAAATCACATTTTTTGAATGAGGTACTTATTGGTATGCATTTTGGTATGCATTCTATCACATTTATTGACTATTTGATGATAAATAGAGTGGATTATGTGCTCACAATTACCTGCAGGATGTTGCAATTTATATATGTTATAGGTTGGTTGCAGATAAGTTATAGGAAACCTACAAATTAGGCTACATATAAGATAAAGGAAACCTACTATAGTGTTGCGGTAAATCTATAGGAAACCTGTAGCAGTGTTGTGGGGAATCTACAAGAAAGATGCAAAACCCTAACATTGTTAAAACTCTATAATGGAGTTGTAGAACTACTAGATTGTGAATCTAGGATAACAAATTCTAAATTGTGAAGTGTGGAACCAGAGGTTATGTTTGGTAAAGAAACAAATATCGTGGAAATTAATTTGAATTCATGGAAAGAAATCTTTTTGATGTAGAGTGTGTGTGGGGCATGTAATCATGGCTTGCTTTGAATATCATGAGGTTTTGAATCAAAACAAATATAATTTGTATCTTATGTTTAAATTTGATGAGTGTATGGTCATGAGTCAATCAATCTAAAACTACTTGTGCCCAAGGTATAAAGAGACGAATAAATTATTTAAATTGTTGTTAAGATAGATTGAGAACCATTGGTTCTAAAGTGTGTCTATGTTTGTTTTCCTTAGTATAGTTATTTAAGTTCGCTATATGTAAAACCTTGCTTTCCCCCATGACTGTGATTATGCTAAGACTTCATATAATG
>JZKD02S0471361.1:21637-42400 GCA_000966675.3 Picea glauca
TGTCTTCTTTTGTAAATCATTTATGTCCCTACACATTTCTTCACCTTCATCAAGAGTCCAAGTAGGATTTTCTGGAGGCTTATTTGGTGTAGAAGTTCCCTTTTTTGGTGGCATGGTGGCCAAGTATCACTTTAAACCTTGATTTTGAGGTGGTTCTGCTACACATTCTTCCTTTTTTTGTATCTCCAAAATTTCGGCCCTTCTGAGTATGAAATTTTATTTTTTGTAGGTCTCTGATATTTCTTCTCTTCAATGCAATAAGTCTGATAAAAATTGGATGTGCCAAGTGGAATTTACGGTAACTTCCTCACAACTTGCTGATTTTTGGCCTTTCCAGGAGATCTCACTTGTATAGTGTGACCCACACAAAATAATTGATATAAAATTCTGAAACTCGTTCAAGAACTACTACGGGATGTCCACTATCCAATGCAACTATTCCCACTCAATTTAGATACTCTAGGAAGAATTAATGATTGTTTTACCTGGAACACCTTCTTGAGACTAGTCAGTAGGACTAGTTAGATACCCTATCTTCCATAGGGTGTATCTACAAATTTAAGATGACCTAGAACTAAAATTGCTACCACAGATACCTTACTAATTTCTGTGAATACCCTCTAGATTTTAGGGCTTGAAACATTACAGAAAAAATTTTATAGCGAAAATTACGCAATGACTCAATTCAGGATGATTCCATAACCATATCTTACAAAGGTTGTATCTCTGAAAGTATAAGGCCTCAGGAGATGAAATTTTAACCCAACGTACCTTGATCTGTCTGCTAAATACCATCCATGTCATTCCTTCTGAATCATTGTAGAAAAAAATTTATAGCGAAAATTCCATGGTGTCTCAGATGTAGCAGAGAAACCCCAAGACCTTGAGCTCTGATACCATATGTTAAGAACCAAATATCAATATAGCATAGAAAAACCTTAGAATAAGTACTCAACGCCATGAAAAAGAGAGAATTTTATATAATAAGCCTCTTCGAGGGGGCAACCTCCTTTTACCCCACATAAATGTTCAAGTACAAGATGATTCCAAATGAAAATGTCTCCTTGGTATATATAGGAGACTATGAGGTATAATTACCACTAACGGAATAAAGCCGACATAAATAAAATAACATTACTAATGTAATATGCCCCAATTAAGGGGTAATGAGCCAATATTAGGGCTTAACATTGAATTTGGTTATAGTGGAGTGAAATTGAACAAATTTCATGGTTGTAGAACATCCATGGTAGAAGTTGGGTGAAAATTGGGCAAAAGCCCCAATTTCTACATCAAAATTTATGGAAAAATCAGTTAAGTGTCAAAAATATTGTGCGCGCTAAGTGGTAGCGATGCACTGAAAAATAAAGTTGCATAGGAGTGCACATTAAAAATTGGGTTCTGCATTGTGCGGAGCTGGTGATGTGAAAAAATATTATTGCACAGGTGTGCACACTAAATATTTGGCGTTGCGCAAAAAATAATGGTACACATGGTATGTACACTAATTTTTGGTACTCTGCCGCATATAGTTTGTGGCGTGCACGGAATATGATTGCACAGAAAAGAGAACTAAAAGTTTGACATCGCAGGTTGCATAGTTCATGGTGCACGAAGAATAATGTGATGCATAAGGTGAGCACTAGAGGTGTTGGAAGAACACAGTTCAAATGTGTTGGTGTGTGTGCAACGTTGTGCTTGCAGTGAGGGCAGAGTATCAGTGAACGACACAAAAGTCATGCTCAGTACATATTGGTGTGCAACATAATATTGGTGCACGGGGAGTATCAGCACATAGTGTGAACACACTAAACCCTGGTATTGTGGAGTGTAGTACTTGTAGTGCGTGCAAAGTATTGGTGTGCGACACAAAATTTGTGCTCAGTAGAAATTGGTGCACAACAGAAAAGCATGCCCACTGGTTATAAGTGCACAGTGCATGCGCTACATTCTATCATTGCACTTGTAAAATTGGTGCATGCTAATTATGGGTTTATAAAGGAGAAGTAGTGCATGCGAAGTTGATTGGGTAGTTAATTTCATCGGAAATCAGAAGAAAGAATTATGAATCCTTATGGAAACAAAATTGTACATAATTTCATGAACTTGTTAAATTGTTTAGCCTAACAAATTTTGTTGGTTGCACATTTTGCAGAATTAGCAGCATTAGATCAGAACATGATCAACACAAGTTTAAAATCATGGAAGAGGCGTTGGGAGCTTACAGCCATGAAGAAGATATCATAGGAATGTATGTCCATATGGGTAACGAAGGTACAAATTCAAATGGACATGGAGACGGTAAGGAAGAAAGCATGAACTTGGTAGAGACCATAAAAAGTTTGCAAAATAATGTCCTAAGCTATAAAGTTGATAATGAGAGGCTTATGAAAGCCAAGGAGCAGCAGGAAGACTTCAACAACAAGTTAATGCAGAGCTTGGACATAATAGAGAAGAAGATGGATATAAAGATTGATTCAAGTAGATCAGGAAGCCATAAGTCTCATGATAAGAGAAGGAGAACAAGAAGTGTTGGTAGCCAACACCATCACTCTCCAAGGCATTCCACTAGGAGAGCATGCAACAACACAAGTCCATCATCTGTCAGGAAGTATAAGAAGTCTAGGGTGGATGAGCTAGAGAGGGAAATGAATAAAATCAAGCCTCCTACTTTTGATGGTGAGCACAAGAAGGATGAAGATGCATAGACATGACTGCTAAACACAAGGAAGTATTTTCAGTTGCATAATTACTCTTCCCAGGCAGAAGGTAGAATTGTTATTTATCGACTCAAGGGAAAATCATCAATGTGGTGGGACCAATTTGTGTAGGTACAACACATTGATGAGAAAAAGGTGACTTGGAGAGAATTCAAGAGGTATTTTCAAAGGAAATACTTGACTAAGAGATACTATGACAATAAAATGAATGAGTTCTTTGAACTCAAGCTTGGGAGTATGACCATAGATGAGTATGAAAGGAGGTTTTTAGAGCTGCTGAAATATGTTTCCTTCATCAAGGATGAGCAAGTTAAGATTTAGAGATATTTGTGTGGGATTCCATCATTTATTAGTGATAGGATACAATATGATGATCCTAAAACATTAGAGGTAACTATAAGAAGGGATAAGTGTCTTTATGTTCAACATAAAGGGAAAGCCACTTACCAAAAAGCTTGGGAAGACAAGAAGAAAAGAAAGATGGAATAGAGCAAGAAGGGTACTTAGCCACCATTCTTCAGAAATAGTTACCAGGAACAACAAACCTCTAAAGAATCTAGAATGATTGATACATTGGGACAAAGACCAAGGAAACCACCTATTCAATGGTGGGGTTGTAAGGGAGATCACATGTACAGAGATTTCCCTCATAGAAGTGAAAAAGTGAGGATTGTTCACAATGTACAACAAGTTGAAATAGTGGAGGACATGGGAAGAAGTGTACCTAATATCTACGCATCCCTAGACAACAAAGAAGTTGAGCTTTAGTCACATATGATTGAAGTGAAAGGTAATATCAATAACCAATGCATTGTTATTTTAATTGATTCAGGAGCTAGTCATAGTTATCTAGATCCTAAGTTGGTGGAGAGATTTCAATTTCTAAGAGGCAAACTTGGAAAACCTTGGATGGTGCAGCTAGCTACATGAGCTAAGATAAAAATTAATAAGATGGTTAAGGCATGTCTAATGAACATGAATGGACTGAACACCAATGCAGATTTGAACATCATACCTTTAGGTTCCTATGAATGCCTAATTGGTATGGATTGGTTGGACCAACACCATGATGTCCTAGAATGTTATAATAAGGCATTTACTTGCTTGGATGAGGAAGGCAACTTAAGGACAGTACAAGGAATTTCTAGAGCAGTAACTGTCAGGGAAGTTTCATCCTTGGAGCTGAACAAAATTTATAGGAAAGGGTGTCAAATATTTGTAGCGCATATGGAAGAGACACCTAAAGATAGGGTTCCAAACATTGAATATTATGCAGTCCTAAAAGAGTTTGAAGATGTGTTTAAAGAAATACCAGGTTTTCCACCTAAAAGAGATATTGATTTCTCGATCAATTGGGGGTCAGGAGCATCTCCAGTATCCAAGACCCCTTACATGATTAGTACAGTAGAACTGAAGGAATTACAAATGCAACTTGAAGATCTTTTGAAGAAGGGGTATATATGCCTAAGTGTGTCACCTTGGGGTGCCCCAGTATTATTTGTAAAGAAAAATGATGGAATGTTGAGACTTTGCATAGACTTCAAGCAACTGAACAAGGTAATTGTAAAGAACAAGTATCCTTTTCCAAGGATAGATGACCTCTTTAATCAGTTGAAGGATGAAAAAATATTCTCCAAGATTGATCTCAGGTCAGGCTATCATCAAGTAAGAATTAAAGAAGAAGACATTAGCAAGACTGCCTTTAGAACAAGGTATGGCCATTATGGGTTCACGGTGGTGCCATTTGGGTTAACAAATGAACCAGTTGTCTTCATGTGTCTCATGAATGGTATATTCAAGGATTACTTGGACAAGTTTTTCATTGTTTTCTTGGATGATATTTTGATATATTCTAAATTTGAAGAAGAGAATGAGAAACACTTGAGAATGGTGTTACATGTATTGAGGGAGCATCATTTGTATGCCAAATTGAGCAAGTGCTCATTTTACCAGAAGCAAATTCATTATTTGGGCCATATTATTTCAGAGGAAGGGATAGCAATATATCCAGAAAAGATAAAAGCCATTGAAGGAGGGCCAACACCAAGGAATTTATCAGAGGTAAGATCATTCATGGGCCTTGCAGGTTACTATAGAAGATTTATTGAAGGATTCTCTAAGATTGCACACTCAATCACTTCCTTGTAGAAGAAGGGTGTGAAGTTTGATTGGACATTGGATTGTGAAAATAATTTCCAACACTTGAAGCATTTATTGACAAGTGCTCCAATACTAAGGCTTGTTGATCCAACTAAAGATTCTGTTGTATGAACTGTTGCATGTAAAGAAGGACTTGGTGGAGTCCTTAGTCAGAATGGACGTTTATGGTGTGTGATGAATCAAGGAAGTTGAAGGAGCATGAAATGCACTATGATACTCATGATTTGGAGTTGGTAGCCATAGTGCATGCCTTGAAGATGTGGAGGCACTACCTCATGGGAAAAACATTTGAGTTGAGAACAGACCATAGTGGTCTGAAATACTTGTTTAGATAACCAACTCTAAATGTTAGGCAGCGCAGGTGGTTATATTTTTGCAGTGAGTACGACTTTGACATAAGAATATCAAAGGTAAAGAGAACTAGGTGGTTGATGCACTCAGCAGGAGAATGCATGAAATTCATGCTACAATCATTAGCATGTACCAATTAGACTTGAAAGATATAATTCTAGAAGCTACAAAATCAGATCAGAAATACATGAAGTTAAGGGAAAAACTTAAGAAAGGTAATTTACAATAGAAAGTTGAAGACTATAAGCTAAAAATGATGAAATTATTATGTACAGGGGCAGAATTTATGTGCCAAATTCTCAAGAATTGAAAAATATGATATTGGGAGAAATTCATAATGTGCCTTATGATGGACACCCAGGTTACTAGAAAACTATTGTAGCTGTCAAGAGTCATTATTATTGGTCAGGCATGAAGAGAGAGATTTTTATTTTATTGCCAAGTGTTTAGAATGTCAAAAGGTCAAGGTTGAGAATAGACACCCAATTGGTTTGCTACAACCATTGCCCATCCTTGAGTGGAAATGGGAAGTAGTAACAATGGATTTTATTACTAAACTACCAAGAACTAACAAGAAGCATGATTCTATCATGGTAGTAGTGGACAAGCATACCAAAGCTGCTCATTTTATTCCAGTAAAGCTCACTCACAAGGCAGCTAATCTAGCTGATATTTATTTGAAAGAAATAGCTCGATTACATGGAATTTCCAAGACAATTGTGTCTGACATAGATCCAAAATTTACATCAAACTTTTGGAAAGTATTGTTCAAGGGGTTTGGAACAAATCTGCATTTTAGCACAACTTATCATCCAGAGTCGGATGGGAAAACATAAAGGGTGAACCAGGTAATAGAAGATATGCTAAGGATGTATGTGATGGATAAACCATCCAAATGGGAGGATTATCTACACTTGGTAGAATTTTATTACAACAATGGGTACCAAGAATCCCTGAAGATGAGCCCATTTGAAGCACTTTATGGCAGAAAGTGCAACACACCAGTGAGTTGGGACAACCCCACAGATGGCATAGTAGTTGGGCCAGAAATACTCAGGGAAATGGAAGAGAAGATAATAAAAATAAAATAGAATTAAAAGTTGCGCAAGACAGGAAGAAAAGCTATGTTGATAAGGGCATAACTCACAGGGAATTTAATGTGGGTGACCATGTGTTCCTGAAAGTAAAATCCAACAGAATTTCCCTGATGTTCATAAATTTCTCAAAGCTAGTAGCTCATTTTTGTCAACCATTTGAAATCCTGGAAAGGATTGGGCCTGTAGCATACATGCTTGTATTTCTTGCATCAATGCATATTCAGTATTCCATGTATCATTACTTAAAAGGTATGTTCCTGATACTAATCATGTCATTGATTGGAATGTGATCCAGTTGGAGCAAGAAGGAAGTTTTCAAGTGCATTTGGTGTGCATATTGGATCAGAAGATCAATAATCTATGGAATCAAGTCATAGGGATAGAAAAGGTCAAATGGACCTGATACGGTCCTAAAGAGGCAACTCAAGAGCATGAGGATTCTATGCGGGCAGAATACCCGCATCTTTTTGAAAACTTTTGAAATTTTGGTTGTAATTGTGTATACACTACACTGAGGAAAGTGCATAAATAAGGGGGAGGGGAATATAATACCCCTAGGATGAACCAAAAGTGTACATATAAATTTAATTGTACTTTACTTATACGCTGGTGAGTTGAGATAACAAGATCCTTGGTTTGGTTATGCACGCATTAAGTTAGTGCACGTAAATATCACATCAAAAGAGTGTGTGCAGTTAAAATGAATACAACACATAGTTTTAGTGTATATAGTGCGCACCTGTGTAAATGCACATGAATAGGAACTAAAAGAGGAGCAACTAAAGTTTGTAGCACGCACCAGTGTAAGTGCGCAGGAATGGTGCACTAAAGGAAGAGATTTCAAGGTTGGAACACATTCTCGGATTCAACGCACATTGGCTTAGTGCACAGGTTTTGGAGGCCATAGAGCCTTTTGCATATATGTTATGATTTAACACACACCTATGTAAGTGCATGAGGGATACACACTAAAAGAATAGTGTGCGCATCCCATAATTTCCATGCACAATGGTTTAGTGCGCGATCTATGTATTTTGAGGCTGGTGAGCCTAGATACAAAAGATCAGTAATGTTGTACTGAGAATGTAAATGTAATCAAATGCTAATATAATGAAAATACATCACTGTGGCATACCAACCACGCAAAAGAGTATGGGGGGATTAAAAACCACTAGTTGTGGTTAAGGGGGCTAAGTTAAGAGCACTAAAGGAATATTATATTAATATTCATTAAAAGTATAAAGTAAGGATATTATTTTATCCTAAGTCTGAGGGAGAGAGACGTGTGGACTGGAGATAGTTCTCAAAATGACAAGTGCCAAGTTGGGAACATGCATCCAAATGATTTGGACTTAGTACCTTTTTGGGGGACCATTCGATCATTCAGGCAAGGGGGGAGTGATGAACTATAGCCGATTGTTATTGTCATAGAACCTTGTTGTTACTCTAACCAATATTCTATTGTTACTATCGCAAATACTTGTACATTGCCTAAGCTTGGAGAGCTAGACTGAAGAAGCAGGTTGTCAGGCCCGTGGGACATTACATTCTCTCGAGGTGAGAGAATTGCAGGGAAGTATTTTCCCGAGGTGTCAAACTGCAGCAACAGGGCTTTGATAATTCCTATTTGGCCTGTTGCTGAAGCCCTAGAAGGGAATTCGAGTAATCGAAGGACTGTTAAGTAGAGAAGGGGCACAGTTCCTGAGGTGGGACATGCATGTGAGGAATGAGAGACTATAGGATGTCATTATGAATTGGCATATGTGATAGAGTTACCTGTGACTCTGTTACCTGCAACGGAGTTATATGTGACTGTGTTACCTGTGACAAAGTTATCTGTGATGGAGTTCCATGGGATTGTGTTACCTGCAACAGAGTTACCTGTGACTGAGTTTCATGTTGACTGAGATAACTTCGCTTGGCTGGGAACCCTTACCCAAGTGGATTTTAGCCCCATCTCGGGGGTGACCCACTATTGAGAGTTATGAACAGTGTGGTCTAAGGCTGGGAGGAACGTGGATATTCTACACGTAGCTGGTGTCATTTATTCAAAGATAAGTTCCAATTTGTGTGTTAAATCGTGTTTTGCAATGATAATTATGCATTTTCTTCCATGGGTTTATCCTGTTTATGTTGCGTGTATAATTTTGTTATGATTGTGCATAATTATGTTATGAAAATGTATGTAACCATGCATTGTATAGTATTTATATGTTTTAAATTAGTATCGGAGATCTTGTTAGTTGTTGGTAATATGGTATCAAAGTTCAAGAAGGTTTTAAGTGACATAGTCTAGTGGGTGACTAGTTATGTTTCATTATGGTATCAGATCAATTTTTGTTAACATGGGGAGGTTACCAAATGGTATCAGAGCAGTTTTTGTTAACATGGGAAGGTTACAAAATTTTTAGTAAGGTAATTCGACAGGTGCAACAAAAGGACAAAGAGTCCCTTCAGGAGTAGGCTACAACCCAAAAAATAATGCAGTCAAGTGTGGGGCCAACATTCAAAGAGGCCATGGCCCAAATCAAAGAAAAACATGTTGAAGCAATGAAGTTCAAGGATGCAATAGAGAAACATGTCGAAACAAAAAGGCAGAAGAAACAAAGACTGTAAGAACATAAGGAAATGAGCACTGGTCGAACCAACATTGCTACAAGAAGTCAATCAAAACCATCCCGACCTACCCCAAGCTCCAATCCCATTCCAAAAAGGAAGAGAACACGTCAAAGCACTATCAACTTAACAAAAGAATCGCCATTGGTTGACCATGTATCGATCATCCAAGAAAGAATGCCAATAAAGAAAGTCCATGGCCAACAAAGGAAAACAAGAGTGACATGTCGCCAAGTGTCATCCGAATAAACATTGATAGATCAGTTCAACAAGGGAGACAACACAAATGAGCAGAGTGAATTGAACCCTTCCAGTTCTAAAGTAGTTGAAGTATCAAAGAAAAATGGTGGTGCAACACAGATGAATACAGTCAAATCGACCCATACAAGTAAGTCGACCCGCACTAAATCGACTTGATCAGATAAATCAGAGAAATCTGATAGGTCCAAAGAACATTAGTCAAGTCACTGGAAGGAATCAACAGATAAATATAAATAAGAACAAGTACACAAAACCAAGGAAAAACAAGGGGATGTCCATAGTCAATACTTGGAGTACACCATCCCCTTGAAGCAGTCAATAGATAATGGACCGATAAAAATGTCGACAGCCGAAATGGAAGTCCCTAATCAGACCAACCGGGGAGGAGAAGAGGAACAACACAATGAGAACAAGGCTAAAGAAAATGAAGCAAGGAAAACCCCATAAGAATCAACCCAAAATACCAATCCATGAGATAAAGGTGAGAGCAACACTGACAAGGGGTCAACAGAAAAAGAAAATCCCCCTCCAGAGAGTCCAAACAAGGATCCATCACTTCCTTTAGAGCACAATGGAAGCCAAAATAAATATCAAGAAAATAATGTAGATAAATACAAGGGGGAGAACACTAAGAATAATAGCTAGGAGGACCCTAAAAAGGATGCTGAAAGAGATAAGGAAAAAGAGTCTAGAAAAAACCAAGACAAAGACCTAGGAAAAAATGGAGAAGATGAGCAACAAAAATCAAAACTAAAGAAAATAAGGAAAGAAGAAAAATAAGAATAAAACAATTGGCTCAAAGGAAACCACATCCTCAATAACCACATTCACAATGTTCATACTTATCGGCTCCTTTGACCCAACAACAGAAATGATCTTTGATTCTTTTGTGGCTTCTAACGCCCAAATTTTCAACTTATACCATGAAGTTGAAAAGGAATCAACAAGAAGATGGAAAAGGGCGATGAAGCATGGAGATCGGCTAATTGAAAGAAAGGAAAAAGAGAAAAATCACTATAGTATTGCATTATATTAGTTAAATACAAAGTTGATATCGAACAACCAACTGAGGAAATAGACCCCCTGGAAGCCTTCAAAAAATTGATCGAAATGGTCATCTAGTTGAACCTTCAAAATCAACAAGAAATCAATCAACTCAAGGAAGAAAATAAGAAAATGTAGAAAAAACACAAGCAAACCATCAAATCCAATCAACAACTAGTTACCGACCAGACTGCAACCATTCTCTAGGCAGAGAACGAAAAATTCAAAGAAGTGAGACAAAGTCTAGAAGAGGTAGACAAGAAGGAAACTACACTAAATATTGTGGTAAGCAGTTGGCCATCTTATTGTTGAAATATTGTAACTGCGAAGAATATTCTAATTATAATTGAGTTATTTTTATATAGATTAAATCCCCCTTTGTGGATTGATCATGTCAGGTCTTATATAAGACCAAATCCCCTTTTGTGGATTGGTCAAACCATGTTTATATGGTAGTACTTGAGAATTGAGCCCCTAGGGTTTATTAAAGTGGTTTTAACTACTATTGGGAGAAGTCGGCCCTACTTGGTGAAGAGGCATAACCCTAGCACCCCTCAGCTAGTATAAATAAGAGAGGATGGTGCCTCATTCACACACTCACTTAGTGACTCAACAAGTGCACATATTTTGGAGGTAGCTGCAGTTGCAAGAAGGAGAAGAGAGGCGCATGCTCAGTCCTAGTCTTTCCTTGGTTGTTTTGTCTTAAGTCTTGGCATTGTATTGGAAATCTATATTAAGGATGTTTTGTTGGGTTTTCTCCCCCATGAGGGTTTCCCAAGATAAAATGTTGTGTACCTTGTGATTGTGTTTCTTTTAGTGATCCTTTCATGCTATTATTGTTGAAAAGAATTAAAACTTAACATGGTATCAGAGCTTAATTGATTAGAGAACATTTCACTAGGTATCCAAAAATGTGACTATTGTCGTACAAGAAAGTTCTCCCTACCCTAGTGCACTCTTTGGAAGCTTGAGTGCACCTTTTCAGTGGACAGAGCTTCTGGAAAGTCAAGCCCTAGTTTTGACTGGTACTAGAAAACTAGAAAACCAAGAAACAAGAACCGGTACCAGAAGTACCAGTCCAAATTTGCGCAGGTCAAGTTTCAAGGGGTAAAACTTGGAATTTTTTAAAACAGATAGATCCAACCTACTCTCCCCAGCCCAACACATCTCCTGGTAAGTTCAGATTCACTTTATGAGCACTTTCATTTTCTGGTCATTTTCTTAGCTCCAGGTCAAGATGTCTGCAAGCACTAAGCTTGTTGACAAATTATAAGGTGTGGAAAACTTTCGTTCCTGCAAGTACATAATTGGACTCATTCGTGAAGAGAATGACCTTGCAAAATTCATAAAACAAAATGTACCAGAACCCGAAGAAGAAGTAGCCAAAGCAAAGTACAAGAAGGATATGGTTAGGGCCAAAAGGATAATTGCAGACTCCATTAAAGATCACTTGATCCCTCAAGTGTCCTCTAAGAATACTCTGAAAGAGATGTTTTATTCCCTAACTAGAATGTATGAAGGAAATAACATCAACTGAAAGATGAACTTGAGAACCCAACTCAAGAATACAAAGATGCAGAAGGGAGAAACATTGCATGACTATTTATCGAGGGTTTCTCAATTCAAGGAACAATTAGAAGCAATTGGAGACAACATATATGAAGATGAACTTATAATAAAATCTCTTAATGGTCTCACAAGACCTTGGGATGCCTTCATCCAAACTATCTGTGCAAGAAAAGAGAAACTCCAATTTGACAGTCTATGGGAAGAATGTGTTCAAGAAGAAGCAAGAGTAGCCAATCAAGAAGAAGTACTATTAAGGGATGAAAATCAATCCCTAGATTCTCATGATAAAGGAGGAAATAAAATATCTCATTTCCAAAAGGAGATCCACCCTCATAAGGAATCTCACTCCCCAAAGAGATTCACCCACTTCCATAAACAATCTCACCCTCCAAGGAGATTCCAGAAATATAAGAAGGGGCAAAGAAAAGAAAAAAAATTCTCCTCTTATCAATGTTATCATTGTGATAATATGGGACACATTGCCAAGAATTGTCCTTCCAGAAGGGAAGAATACAAGAAGAGAAATAACAAAAGACATCATTCCCATGCAATTGAAGATGATGAGCCACCCAAGAAGTTAACCAAGGAAGATATTAAAGATTATGTTTTTTTCTTTGCCCTCTCAGGATCTGTGATACCTAGAGAGGATACTTGGCTCATAGATAGTGGTGCTTCTAAGAACATGACAAGTCAGCGAGGCATTCTCTCTAGCCTTACAGAAAAGGAATTTCCCTAGAAAGTCTCACTTGGAGATTACTATCAATGCACTATCAAAGGAATGGGAGAATCCACTTACAAATTGGATTCAGGAACTCCGATGAAGATGAAGGGCGTACTCTATGTACCAGGTTTGACAAAGAATTTGTTTTTGATCTCAGCTCTAGATAAGAAAGGTTTTAGGGTTGCATTCATAGATGGTTAAGTTCTTATGTCACCTAAAGGAAAAACCATAGAAGATGCAATTGTTATTGGAACAGAAGAAGGTGGTTTGTATAAATTAAAATGTCAATCAGATGCAGCCTTGACTCATTCCACTGAGAGTCCATGTGAACTTTGGCATAGAAGACTAGCTCACAACAACTACAAAGCCTTACCATATGTAAGCAAGGTAGTTACAGGTTTACCAGAATTCAAGGTTGATCATGAAGGTGTATGCAAGGGATGTGCACAAGGAAAGAACATAAAGAATCATTTCCCAAAGAGTGACAATAAAGCAGAAGGAATCTTGGAGCTTATCAACTTAGATGTACTTGGTCCAATGCCATCGACCTCTCTAAGTGGGTATGTATACAATGTGTCATTTATTTATGATTATTCTCGCAACACTTGGATTTATTTCTTGAAATCAAAAGATGAAGTACTCGAAAAGTTCAAGGAATTAAAAGGTTTGTTAGAAAATCTCTCTGAAAAGAAAATCAAGATACTCAGGTCAGATAATGGAGGAGAATACACCTCAAATGAATTTGGAAGCTTTTTCATAGATTTTGAGATTAAGAGGGAGCTCACCACTTCCTATAATCCTCAACAAAATGGTGTAGCAGAAAGAAAGAATAAAACAATAATGGAAGCAATGAAGATTATGATCCACGATCAAGATATTACAATGCACTTATGGGAAGAAGCAACAAGAACAATAGTTTATGTCCAAAATAGATTATCCATAGTGCACTTGGATTCAAAACCCCCAAAGAAATGTTCTCCGGAAAGAAGCCAGAAGTACGCCATCTCAAAATATTTGGTTTTCTAGTGTTTGTACACATTCCGAAAGAAAGGGGAACTAAGCTGGATCCTTCAGGAAAGAAGGGAATATTCATTGGATACTGTGAGGTCTCTAAGGCCTTCATAATATACATACCAGGTTACCTTCATATTGATATCAGTAGAGATGCAACCTTTTATGAAGATGCAACACTCAAGAGATCAAGAAAATGTCATCTTGAAGAAGTATACGAAGAAGAACATGTAGCTCTCAGAGTTGCAGAACCAGTGAAGGAAGTCATAGTTAACCCTGATGATGAGATTCCAGAAGATAATTATATGATAGAATCTCAAGAACCTCCCCGTATGATGATCTCTCACAAGATAAATCCATCTTTGGCGAGGGAACATATTCAATATGGAGAGAAGTATGGTGCACGAGAAGGAACCATGAGACAAAGCAAGAAACCTAAGCCATTCTCCAGTTATATGGCCTTGATGTGTAATCTCATAGAAAAGGAACCTACTTGATTTGAAGAAGCCATTCAGAAGAAAGAATGGATGGATGCCATGACAGAAGAATACCAGTCCATTATAAAGAATGATGTATGGGAAATAGTTCCCAGACCAAAGAACAAAGATGTGGTATCTTCCAAATGGATATACAATATAAAACATGTTGTAGACGAAAGTATTGAAAAACATAAAGAAAGATTTGTAGATCATGGCTTTTCTCAAAAGGAAGGCATTGATTATGAATAGATGTTTGCTCATGTAGCCAGATACACTTCTATCAGAACCATTATAGCTCTTGCAGCTAAGATGAAGTGGAAGTTACACCAGATGGATGTAAAAACAACGTTCTTAAATGGTGTTCTTGAAGAAGAAGTGTATATAGAACAACCACAAGGGTTTGAAGTTGAAGATAGAAAGACTCATATTTTCAAGTTGAAGAAAGCTTTGTATGGGTTAAAGCAAGCCCCTAGAGCTTGGTATGGCAGAATTGTCAGTTTGCTGACAAGATTGGGATTTACCAAGAGTAAGGATGATTCTAACCTTTACTTCAAGGTTATGAATGATGAGCCAGTTATATTGTTGTTCTATGTGGATGACTTATTCTTAACTGGAGAAGAAAAGATCATCACATATTGTAAGAAGAAGCTCATTGTAGAATTTGAGATGAAATACCTAGGCCTGATGCATTATTTCTTAGGTCTTGAGGTTTGGCAGAGCCCAGAGAAGATCTTCCTTAACCAATGGAAGTATGCAATTGAAATACTAAAGAGGTTTGACATGTTGGAATGTAAAGCCATGAACACACCCATGGAAACAAAGTTAAAGCTCCTGGTAGATACATTGTCAGAATTAGTTGATGCTACTCTATATAGACAAATCATTGGTTTGTTGATGTATCTGACAAATATCAGGCCAAATATATGTTTTTTTGTGAACACCTTGAGTGAGTTATGGTAGAGCCCAGACATGTTCACCTTGTAGCTACAAAACACGTGTTGAGATACCTTAAGGGTACATTGGAATATGGTCTTTGTTATATTGGAGATCATGACTTCAGACTGTATGGATATACTGATTCAGATTGGGCTGGAAGTGTTTCTGATAGAAAGAGAACTTCAGGATGTTGTTTCAATCTGGGGTCTGCCATGACTTTGTGGCAGACCAAGAAGCGATTCAGTATTTCTTTGAGCATGGTAGAAGAGAAATACATTGCAGCATGTTCTACCAGTTGTGAATCCATATGGGTTCAAAAGTTGTTGACAGGTCTATTGGATCTAGATATGGAAGCCACCGTGATTCTATGTGATAACCAGAGTCATATAAAGATGACGGAGAACCCAGTGTTCCATGATAAATCAAATCACATAGAAATTTGTTATCACTACATTCGTGATATGGTGCAGAGGGGAGCTATAAATCTCCAATATGTTGGCACAAATGAGCAAGTTTCAAATGTGTTGACGAAGCCTCTGTCTCATGTAAAGTTTGAATACTTCCGAGACAAGCTTGGTATTGTCCGAAAGGACCTCCCTCGAAAGGGAGAGTGATGTTGATGATACTATAGTATCCTGACCAACAACAGGTAGCTCCGTTAGGATTTTATATCCTAGGGGATTGATCATCCCTGGGAAGATATCAAAGGTTTGGAAAGGATGGTCTGTCATAGTACATGTGCATGTATATGCCCACTGTGGTTAGTAGTGGTATCTCCATTAGGATTTTATATCCTAGGGAATCTTTTGATTCCTGGGTAGATCTTGAAGGTCTGGTAAGGACGGTCTGTTAGAGAACCACGTGGTAGCTCCGTTAGGATTTTATATCCTAGGGAATCTTATGATTCCTAGGAAGATCCTTAAGGTCCGGTAAGGATGGTCTGTCAGAGTACCACAAAATGTTGTTGCACCTGCCTCATTCTGTTGCCATATGATGATGTTGTTATCTCAGCCTCATGCTGATGATGTTTTTATCTCAGCCTCATGCTGATGATGTTGTTGCATCAACCTCATGCTATTGATGATGTTGTATCAACCTCGTTCTATTGATGATGATGTTGTGCTAGCCTCGTGTTGTTGATGGTGTTATATTAGAGTTATAGTAATTGATGTTGATGCATATGATGATGATGATGTTACTCCAACTCCATGTTGTGAATGATGATGTTATTGTTGATGAGAAAAACTGTCGATTATTTATAGATGTGCCAATCAATGTTCCATATGTTGATGATGTTGTTGCCCTCTCTCTCTCCTGATGATGTTGTATTGGGTTATGTCAGTAGAATACCCTTCTTCTTAAGGGGGAGTGTTGAAATATTGTAACTGTGAAGAATATTCTAATCATAATTGAGTTATTTTTATATAGATAAAATCCCCTTTTGTGGATTGATCATGTCAGGTCTTGTATAAGACCAAATCCCCTTTTTTGGATTGGTCAAACCATGTTTATATGGTAGTATTTGAGAAGTCGACCCCTAGGGTTTATTAAAGCGGTTTTAACCACTATTGAGGGAAGTCAACCCTGCTTGGCGAAGAGACATAACCCTAGTGCCCCTCAGCTAGATAAGGGAGGATGGTGCCTCATTCACACACTCACTCAGTGACTCAACAAGTGCACATATTTTGGAGGCAGTTGCAGTTGCAAGAAGGAGAAGAGAGGCACATGCTCATTCCTAGTCTTTTCTTGGTCGTTTTGTCTTAAGTCTTGGAATTGTATTGGAAATCTATATTAAAGAAGTTTTGTTGGGTTTTCTCCCCCATGAGGGTTTCCCAGGATAAAATGTTGTGTACCTTGTGATTGTGTTTATTTCGATGATCCATTTATGTTATTATTTTTGAAAAGCATTAAAACTTCACACTTATTTTTCTTCCACATTCAATAAATTGAGAACTCAGAAGACCATGCTGGAAGACTTGAACAAAACAAATAACACGACACGTGACTCAAGAATGAAAACAACATTGGTCATCCAGATTGTAAAAGAGAAAGAACTAGAGTTGCAATTATCACAACAAGAAAGACAGTGGTTTCGAGAAGGCCAGAAGGCCCAAATAGAAACAAAAAAAAGGCATTAGGCATCTCAACCAGGTAATGGAAAAAACACATCAAGCAAAGGAAAAGTTTGACCCTGAGTCGACCTTTGTACAAGATGCTTATATCATAGACAAGCTGGGTTTCCTAACATAGATGAAAACATTGCATCTGGAAGCACAATATTCAATTTATGAGTGGCATATTTTTACCCTACAGTTGCACCAACTGGCCTCAAACATATACTAGAATGCATTCGAAGGTCTGCCTCAACAACTTTCACATCGACATCATCCAGGTGTTGCTTCACCATACACACAATTATTCCAATTCTTTAACCCACCTGACTATGTCAAAGTTGAACTTCTCGACCAAAAGTCACCATTTAGTGACCCTAAAAATTGTAGCAGAAAAAATAGAGGAGTCTCGTTTAGACAAGGGCATAACAACACTAAATCCACAAGAACATTTGCACCAATGGCCCGAGATGATTCAAGAAGAAATAGTTGACCAGAGAAAACAATGAGAAGAATGAACATGGCCCATAGAACCAACAACCTTGGAACAAGCTTCTAAAGAGTAAAACTAAGGGGGTTAAGCTCAATTTTGGCAGTATATATATTTTGGTATACTTTGTAATTAAATTTTATATAAATGTAAGATAAATATCACCTGATAGAGAAAACGAATGAGCCATACTGAAGGATCCAAACTAAATGAGTTTGTTTTGATAAGTATATACTTCTTCATGTTAGTTTTTATAGCTCGAGAGGTACTCTGCATGTTTTGTCTTGTATGCAGAAGTAACCTTACATTTACACTACTAGGCACTTGACTTTGTAATGGGTTTTTATAAAGTTGTAATAAAGTGGTTCTTTGATTAAAGTGACTTTTTATTAAGTGTACCTTCTAATATTAAAGTGACTTTATTTCATAAAGTGCACTTATATTATAAAGTGAATTTGTACTTTAATATTTTAAGTGATTTATTTTGGAGGGAATGAATCATGTCCCTTGATCATGTAAAAACAAGATTAGATCTTGGCCATTGGATTCATGGATGGGGTAGGTGAAAAGACACTTGGAAGGTGAAAGGTCACTTTCATATTATAAGAGAATGCATTGGGTAGTGTGCAAGATAAGAGAAGAAGAGATTGAGAGATTTCTGAGAGTGCTTTCAGAAGGAGAGGAAATAACAACAAGTTGGGCACATTTCCCAAGGAAAAAATCTATTTTGAAGTTACTAAAATTTATTGTTGTGAGGGAGGTTGTACTGTATGGATCTATATAGTTCGTGCAATAGGGAAGAGGGCACGATTTTCAAGGTATTTTGTTGGCACACAAATCGATGTTATTTTTTAGCATTCTTTGTTGCAGAAGGGGTCGTATGGATCAGGTCATACAACAGATTGAGGGAATAGTTTCCGAGGTGTTATTTTCTGGGTGGGTCATACAACAATACGAATTTGGCACATTTTCCAAGGAAGAAATTTAGAGGGACAGTTTGGGAGTTGTAAATGGTTTTCTCTTGGCTACTAAATGTAATCTTGTTGTTGATATAACTTTTTTGAAGCTAATAAAATCTCTCTCTCTTTAGGTTTCCCAACATTGAAGTTTTCCCTGGTCGGTTGCCTAAATTTCTGAGTACTGCATGGATGTGTGATTGTTGTTCATTATGTTTATTTCGTTGCAAAAGTTCTTAGCAATGTTTATTTCTACTTATGAAATTTTTTGAATGTTGGTTTAATGCATCTCAGAGTTCATAGATGACAATTATCTCTAGGTTGCTAAGTGTATGACAGAATTTGTGCATGTTGATTTTGTCATTAAATTTCTACATGGTATCAGAGCTTGGGCTCTGAGTTACAGTGAGCACTGTTATTTTTGGGAAAGATTTGAAGGGGGGAACTTGATTGTTTGTTTTCCATTGAAAAATTGACAGGGAGATAGTTTTTTGCATCAAGTATGAGGACCGGTTGGATGGTATTTCCAACTATTTACAATGGAAGGTCAGGATGTCATCTATTCTCAGGGAGAAAAAAAATTGGAGCTTTGTCAACACCATAGTTGTTGCTCCCACAACAGACCCTATAGATTTGGGTTTACATGAAGTAAATGAGGCCAAAGCTCAGAGGATTATTCTGGATGGGGTGAAGGACCACCTTATCCCACACTTGGCTGAGAAGAAGACAACCAAAGAGATGTGGGATGCACTGAAAAACTTGTACGAGGTGAAGAATGAAAAGCAAAAGATGGCCTTGAAGGATAAACCACATGATACTAAGATGGGTAAGGGTGAGAGTGTGGCTTCTTATCTTACTTGGGTAGCTCAAGTGAAAGATGAGTTGGCTGCAGTTGTGGAGGTCATTTCAGATTCAAAGTTGGTGAGGATAGTCTCAAAAGGCTTCACCAAAGAATGGGAAGTCTTCATGAAGTGTGTGGTGGGTCATGAGCATCTTCAATATTGGAGCAGACTGTGGGACAATTTCACTCACGAGGAGATCCAAGAAGGATCTCAGAGCAGTGGATAGAAGGGAGATGGAGTTGATGAAGAGAATGTTGCTCTTGTTGCAAATGGAAAGGGGAAGAAGAAAGGAAATTCCAGGAAGGACTTGAGTAAAGTCAGATGTTACTGTTGTAACCAGTTGGGGCACCTTGCTTCTCAATGTCTTGAGAAGAAGAGGAAGAGGAAGGAACAGGAGGGGCCTGATACAACTGCTACAAAAACTATGGAAGACTTTTCATCCAAGTTTGATATAGACTTTTCTTTGGTCACTCTAATATCCAGTGTCGGTAGTGGTGGATTTGGGGGTGATAACAAGTGGATTGTTGACAGTGGAGTCTCTTGTCACATGACATGAATATGGCTTGTATTCCTTATTATCACAGAGATAGGTCATGAACAGATGGTGAAGAGTGAAGGAGGTATGGCACGAACTGTACATGGAGTTGGAAGGGTTAGATTGCGTCTCGAGCATGGAGGATTCTTGGAGGTTGATGGAGTTCTATTTTTTCTGAGGTTGAGGGTTAACCTTCTCTCGGTCTCAGCCTTGGAAGATGTTGGATATTGTACATTATTCATGTTAAGATTTAAGTTATTATTAGGTTTATTTTAAATTTACTAGATAACCATAGCATAGATAGGATCACTGAGAGAAACACAATCACAAGATACACAACATTTATCCTGGGAAACCCTCACGGGGAAGAAAATCCAACAAAAACTTCATTGATATAGATAGCCAATACAATGCCAAGACAATAAACCAAACACTAGATAATATCCTCCACTAAGAAATGCGCCTCTCTCTCTTCCTTCTTCCGACAACTAGTAACTGCAGCTTCCTTCAATACTGTAGTGCCCATATATATATAAACATCGTTATCCTCATAAGAAATTTATTTCTTAACTAAGACAATATCTATTCAACATAATATTGATATTCATACCATCGACTTCAGTAATTTAGATTCATCAAATATTAACGACTTCATAGCAGAATAAAATAAATGTGTAATTTAATAGGTTACCTGGTTCTGTTGCTAATTTCCGTTGCCAGCTGCCTTGCTACTGCTCTCCTGCTACCTACTACACAGTCCAGTCCTGTTGCAAACACAGAAAAATAATTGCCCAAAACTATTGTCCACCCTGCCAACTAGGAAAACGACCTAGCTCCAAGATATCTACGGATATCCTGGCCCTC
>JZKD02S0471361.1:49198-67087 GCA_000966675.3 Picea glauca
ACAAACTGGCAGGTGCTGAAAAGGTGTCTCTTCACTAACAGGGCCGACTTGTCTTTCTGACTTATTAAAACCACTTTAATTAGCCTAGGGTCCGACTTCTCAATTTGCATAATACAATTAGGGTTTGACCAATCCGCAAAAGGGGATTTTGTCAATTACAATGACCATCATGATCAGTCTGCAAAAGGGGATTGATCTAATGAATAATAAATGAATAATAAATAGAATACTCTTTGTAGTTACAATATTTCAACACTCCCCCTTAACAAAAAGGATATTCTACAACATCATCAGGAGAGAGAGAGAGGGCAGCAACAACAACATCATCTGGAACACTGACTGGCATATCTATAAATCATCTGAATTTTTTCTCATCATCAATATCATCATTCACAACTAGAATGGCATCATCATCATCTGCATCAACATGGATTAGTATAACACTAATAAATCATCATCAATAACATCACAACGCTGATACAACATCAACAACAGTAATATCACAACACAAAGGCTGGAGCATCATCATCAACAACAACATCACAACATGAAGGCTAGAGCATCATCAACATCAGCACTAGGCTAGAAATCTTTAGCACGAAGCTGGCATCTCAACAACATCAGTACAAGGTTGAAAATCTTCAGCACGAAGTTGGCATCTCAACAACATCAGCACGAAGCTGTCATCTCAACAACATCAACATGAAGCTGGCATCTCAACAACACCAGCACGAAGTTGGAAATCTTCAGCACTAGGTTGGCATCACAACAACAACATCACGAAGATGGAAATCTTTAGCACTAGGCTAACATCACAGCATGAGGCTGGCATCACAACAATATCAACACGAAGTTGGAAATCTTCAGCACTTGGCTGGCATCACAACAACATCAACACAAAGCTGGAAATCTTTAGCACTAGGCTGGCATCACAGCACGAGGTTGGCATCACAGCACAAGGTTGGCATCAACACTACTCTCCCTTTCGAGGGAGGTCCTTTCGAGATACACCAAGCTTATCCTGAAAGTGCTCAAACTTTACACGAGATAGAGGCTTGGTCAACACATCAAAAACCTATTCATCCATGCTAACATACTGGAGCTTTATGTCTCCTCTCTGCACCATATCACATATGCAATGATATTAGATCTCTATGTGTTTTGACTTTTCATGGAACACAGGGTTCTTTGTCATATTTATGCAGCTCTGGTTATCACATAGGATCATGGTTGCATCCATCTCCAGATCGAATAGACATGTCAACAACTTCCGAAGCCATATGGATTCACAACTGGTGGAACATGCAACAATGTATTCTTCTTATGTCCTGCTAAGAGAAATGCTTGATTGCTTCCTACTTTACTATGAGATCATGGCTGGCCCTAGACTGAAACAACATTCTGAAGTGCTCTTTCTTTCAGAGACACTTCCAACCCAATCCGAATTAGTATAACCATGCAGTATGAAGTCATGATCTCCATTATAATTGAGACCACAATCTAATGTACCCTTAAGGTACCTCATCACATGTTTTGCAACAACTAGGTGAACACGTCTAGGTTCTACCAGAAACTGACTCAAGGTGTTTACAAAAAAACATATATCTGGCCTGGTGTTCATCAGATACATCAATGATCCAATGATCTGTCTATACAGTGTAGCATCAATCAATTATGACAAAGTGTCAACCAGAAGCTTCAACTTTGTTTCCATGGGTGTATTCATGGATTTGCACTCCAACATATCAAATATCTCAGTATTTCAACTGCATACTTCCCTTGGTTAAGAAAGATCTTCCTTGGGCTCTGCCAGACCTCAAGACCTAAGAAGTTGTGCATTAGGCCAAGGCGTTTCATCTCAAATTATGCAGTGAGCTTCTTCTTACAATCAATGATGAGTTATTCTTCTCCAGTTATAAGTCATTCACATACAACAACAATATAACAGGCTAATCATTCATAACCTTGAAGTAAAGGTTAGAATCAACTTTAATCTTGGTGAAGCCCAAGCTCATCAGGAAACTGTCAATCCTTCCATACCAAGCTCTAGGAGCTTGCTTCAATTCGTACAGAGCCTTCTTCAACTTGTAGACATGAGTCTTCCTGTATTCAACCTCAAATTCTTCAGGTTGTTCTATATACACTTCTTCTTCAATGACACCATTTAAGAAAGTTTTTTTCATGTCCATCTCGTGTAACTTCCACTTCATCTTAGATGCTAGAGCTATGATGGTTCTGATTGAAGTGTATCTGGCTACAGGAGCAAACATATTTTCATAGTCAATGCCTCCCTTTTGAGAAAATCCACGAGCAACAAAGCTTGCTTTATATTTCTCAATACTTCCATCAACAACATGTTTTATTTTTAAAAGACATTTGGAAGATACCACATCCTTTATTTTTGGTTTGGGAACTATCTCCCATACATCATTCTTTATAATGGATTGGTATTCTTCTATCATGGCATCTACCCATTCTTTCTTCTGAATAGATTCTTCAAAGCAAGTAGGCTCTTTCTCTAAGAGATCACACATCAAAGCCATATAACTGGAGAATGGCTTGGGTTTCTTCACTTGTCTCATGGTTCCTTCGGGGGCACCATACTTCTTTCCATCTTGAATAAGTTCCCTTGCCCAGGATGGATTTCTCTTGTGGGAGATCATTATATGGGGAGGTTCTTGAGATTCTATGATGTCATGATCTTCTAGAATCTCCTCATGAGGGGAAGTTATGACTTCCCTCACTGGTTCTTCAACTCTAGGAGCCACATGTTCTTCTTCATATACTTCTTCAAGTTGATATATTTTTGATTTCTTGAGTGTTACATATTCATCAAAGGTTATATCCTTATTGATCTCAATATGATGGTAACCTGGTATATAAACTCTGAAGGCCTTGGAGACTTCACAGTATCCAACAAATATTCCCTTCTTTCCTAAAGGGTCCAACTTGGTTCTCTTCTCTTTTTGAATGTGTACAAATATTGGGAAGCCAAATATTTTGAGATGGCTTACTTATGGCTTCTTTTTGGAGAACATCTCTTCAAGGGTCTTGAACCCAAGTGCACTATGGGACAATCTATTTTGTACATATACTATCGTTTTTGTTGCTTCTTCCCATAAGTGCATTGGAATATCTTGATCATGGATCATGGTCTTCACTGCTTCCATTATAGTTCTGTTCTTTCTTTTTTCTACACCATTTTGTTGAGGATTGTATGGAGTGGTGAGCTCCCTCTTGATCCAGACATCTTTGCAAAAGTTTGCAAACTCTTTTGAGGTGTATTCTCCTCCATTATATGACCTGGGTATCTTGATCTTTCTTTCAGAAAGATTCTCTATCAAGGATTTGAATTCCTTGAATTTACTAAACACTTCATCTTTTGATTTCAAAAAGTAAACCCAATTTTTACGAGAATAGTCATCAATAAAAGATACATAGTATACATACCCACTAATGGAGGTTGATGGCATTGGGCCACATACATCTGAGTGAATGAGCTCTAGGACTCCTTCCACTTTACTGTCTCTCTTTGGGAAAGGGTTCTTGATGTTCTTTCCTTGTGCACATCCATTGCACACTCCTTCATGGTCAACCTTGAATTCTGGTAGACCTGTGACTGCCTTGCTTACATATGGTAATTCTTTGTAGTTGATGTGGGCCAGTATTCTATGACAAAGTTTACATGGATTCTCAATGGAATGGGTCAAGGCTGCTTCAGAGTGACCCTTTAGAATATATAAGCCACCTTCTTCTTTTCCAATAACAATTGCTTCTTCCATGGTTTTTCCTTTGGGCCACATAAGAACTTATCCATCTATGAAGGCAACTCTGGAGCCTTTCTTTTCTAAATTTGAGATAGAGAGTAAGTTCTTTGTCAAACCTGGTACATATAATACATCCTTCATCTTCATTGGGGTCCCTGAATCAAGCTTATAGTTTGATTCTCCTACTCCCTTGATAGGGTATTGATAATCACCTCCAAGTGTAACTTTTTGGGGAAACCTCTTTTCTGTAAGGCAAGAGAGAATGTCTCTTTGACATGTCATGTGCTTGGAAGCACCACTATCTATGAGCCAAGTGTCCTCGCCAGGTGACACCAATACTAAGAGGGAAGAGATTAATACATAGTCTTCAATCTGTTCTTTTATCATCTTTGTGGGTGGCTCTTCATCTTCAACTGCATGGGCATTATGCCTCTTGTTTCTCTTCTTGCATTCTTATCATATAGCTAGACAATTTTTAGCAATATGTCCCATCTTGTCACAATGGTAACATTGGTAGGATGAGAAATCTTTTTCTCTTCTTTGACCTTTCTGAAACTTCTAGAATATCCTTGGAGGGTGAGATTCTTTACGTATGAATTTGTTTTCGGGGTGAGACTCCTTATGAGTTTATTTCTGGAAGTAAGACTTATTTATTCCTCCTTTAGTATGAGTATCTAGGGCTTGATCTTCATCTCTTGATAGCAATTCTTCTCGGTTAGCTACTCTTTCTTTTTCTTGAACACATTCTTCCCAAAGACTATCAAAGTGTAGTTTCTCCTTTCTGGCACAAATAGTTTGGATGAATGCATCCCAAGGTCTTGTGAGACCATTAAGGGCTATCATTATAAGTTCATATTCATTTATAGTATCTTCAATTGCTTCTAGATGTTCTTTGAATTGTGATATTCTGGAGAAATATTCTTGAATTGTTTCTCCTTTCGGCATCCTTGTATTTTTGAGTTGATTTCTTAGATTCATCTTCTGATCGATGTTCCTTCCTTCATATAATCTAGTTAGGGCATCGAACATTTCTTTTGGAGTCTTATTTGAATCCACTTGAGGAATCAAGTGATCTTTAATAGAATCTGCAATGATTCTTTTGGCCCTAACTGTGTCATTTTGGTGTTTTTCTTTAGCTGCAACATCGACGAGTTCTGGTACATTTACTTTAATGAATCTTGCTAGGTCATTCTCTTCAAGAATGAGTGCAATCCTATACTTCTAGGAACGGAAGTTTTCCACACCTTCTAGTTTGTCAACAAGCTTAGTGCTTGCAGGCATCTTTCCCTGGAGCTAGGAAAATGGCAAAAAATTGAAAATGCTCAGAATTTAATTTTGAACTTACCAAGAGGTGCGCTTCGCTGAGGCGAGTATCATGGTGTAGTTAGATTTCAGAAAATCCAAAATTTTCCCCTTCAAACTTGACCGACATATTTCTTGATTGGTGCTTCTGGTTTTCTGGTACTTCTAGTTTTCTGGTGCTTATGGTTTTCTGGTGCTTCTGGTACCGGTGAAAACTAGGGTTTCACTTTCCGGGAGTTCTATCCACTGAAAAGGTGCATTGAAGGTGCCAAAGAGTTCCTTGGGCTAGGGTGCACTTTTCTGTATGATTTTTGGGATGAAATACCTCTTCAATAAAAAGCCCTAATTTTCTTGTACAACAACAATGACGTTTTTCTTTATCCAGTGAAAGATGCTCTCTTCAGTTTAGCTTTGATTCCATGTTAAGTTTTAAGCTATTATTAGGTTTCTTTTCAATTTACTAGATAACCATAGCATAGATAGGATCACTGAGAGAAACACAATCACAAGATACACAACATTTATCCTGGGAAACCCTCATGGGGAAGAAAACCCAGCAAAAAATTCCTTAATATAGATATCCAATACAATGCCAAGACAATAAACCAAATACTAGAGAATATCCTCCACTAAGCAATGTGCCTCTCTTTCTTCCTTCTTCTGACAATTGGTAACTGCAACTTCCTTCAATACTTGTGCACTAGATGAGTGAGTTGAATGAGTGAACAAATGAGGCGCTATCTTCCTTTATTTATACAAACTGGCAGGTGTTGAAAAGGTGTCTCTTCACTGACAGGGCCGATTTGTCTTTCTGAGTGGTTAAAACCACTTTAATTAGCTTGGGGGCTGACTTCTCAATTTGCATAATACAATTAGGGTTTGACCAATCCGCAAAAGGGGATTTGGTCAATTACAATGCCTGATATGATCAATCCACAAAAGGGGATTGATCTAATGAATAATAAATCAATAATAAATAGAATACTCTTTGCAGTTACAATATTTCAACAATTCAAGAGGGGACATGTATTTATCTACAGGGAGGGAGTGGATATGATTGAACCATAGTTGATTGGTGATCGGATGGATAGGTTGTACATGTTGCAAGGACAACCTTTAGGTTATGATTCAACATTGGATGCAGATTAGGAGGCTCCTGAGACTGCAATGATACCAAGGATTCAGTCTTGCATTCCGAGGGAAGAGAGGGAGTCTCTTCATAGCACTAGCATGAGGCTTAGCCGGTATGAGGGAATAACAACTTAGAGTGGGAGGATGGATTCTTTGAGGAGGGTTCAGAGTAGTTGTCAGGAGGATGTATTCTGGTTCAAGTTATGTACAAGTGTTGGGGATGGCTCCAAGTTCAGAGGGAGATCCTACTGTGAAAAGTGTGATGGGACCGGATGGTGGTGATGGCAGAGAGTACATCCATCACTAAGAGGGAGTGTTAGTTTTTATAGCTCGAGAGGTACTCTGCATGTTTTGTCTTGTATGAGGAAGTAACTTTACATTTACACTACTAGGCACTTGACTTTGTAATGGGTTTTTATAAAGTTGTAATAAAATGGTTCTTTTATTAAACTGGCTTTTTATTAAGTGTACCTTCTAATATTAAAGTGACTTTATTCCATAAAGTGCACTTATGTTATAAAGTGAATTTGTATTTTAATATTTTAAGTGAATTATTTTGGAGGGAATGAATCATGTCCCTTGATCATGTAAAGTCAAGATTAGATCTTGGTAATTGGATTTAGGAATGGGGAAGGTGAAAAGACACTTGGAAGGTGAAAGGTCACTTTCATATTATAAGAGAATGCATTAGATAATGTGCAAGGCAAGAGAAGAAGAGATTGAGATATTTCCGAGAGTGCTTTGAGAAGGAGAGGAAAGGGCAACAAGCTGGGTGCATTTCCCAAGAGAGATTGGGCACATTTCCCAAGGAAAAACTCTATTTTAAAGTTGCTGAAATTTATTGCTGTGAGGGAGGTCGTACTGTACAGATCTGTACAATCCATACAACAGGGAGGAGGGCACAATTTTCAAGGCATTTTTTTGGCACAAAAATCGAGGTTGTTTTGAGCATTCCTTGCTACAAAAGGGGTCGTACAGATCAGGCTGTACATCAGATTAAGGGCACAGTTTTTGAGGTGTTGTTTTCTGGGTGGGTCATACAGTCGTACGGATTTGGCACATTTTCCAAGGAAAAAATTTAGAGGGGCGAATTGGGTGTTGTAAGTAGTTTTCTCTTGGTTGCTAAGCGTAATCTTGTTGATGATATAACTTTTCTAAAGCTAATAAAATATCTCTCTCTCTCTTTGGGTTTCCACACAATGGGGATTTCCCTGGTTGGTTGCCTAAATTTTTGAGTATTACATGGATGTGTGATTGTTGTTCATTTTGTTTCAAAAGTGCTTAGCAATGTGTATTTCTACTTATGAAATTTTTTGAATGTGGGTTTAATGCATCTCAGAGTTCATAGATGACAATTATCTCTAGGTTGTTAAGTGTATGAAAAAATTTGTGCATGTTGATTTTGTCATTAAATTTCTACACTTCATAGTCCCACAAAAAGATGTTCTACTCTTCTGAAATTGCATCAAGAATGGCCTAAAAGAATCCAACAACATCAACAAAGGAAACCACGAAGGATCCAACAAATTCATTAATTCTAAATACTCTTTCTCTTGGTTCACAAATTGTAATCTTTCCCTCTAAAATTTCTATCAATGTAATAGTCAAACCCTTCCCCTTCCTCAGGGTGAGAAATGCATTGAGGAGGGGGGAGATGTTGGAGGGGATAGTCGACCCTTCTGACTAGACCCGAAAATCGACCAAATGTAAGTTAGTCGACTATCTAATCGAGTATATGAGTTGGTCAAAGCAGTTGGGAAGTTGTAATTTCCATATAATTGAACAAAATATATATGTGACTATGTAAGAGAGAAAAGTGGTTGTTGTTGTACATAATAAAGTGCATATAGTTGGTTCTCTTATTACTTTGTGTATGCTTCCATATATGTCTATGTGTATGAGTATATAGTATTGTATCATATATGCTACTATGTGTGATGAACTATTGGTAACACTCATACTTCCCCCTAGATTACAACAGGGTTTATCCCCTTGGACCTTGTCTTTGGCTAGTTTGAATTCTAGCGGTTAAGAGGGTTTATCCCCCTAGGGTTTAGCCTAGTTTCCCTTTGATCTTGTGTTAGAAAATCAAAGAAAACATAGTTTGACATTAGGGATTATGAGGGTACATCCCACTAACTCGTCTTCCTAAAGGATCATACCTAGGGGTTGTGAGGGTACATCCCCCTACGGTCAATCCTTAGGTTTTCTTTTCTCTTTGTCCTCCATTGAAATTGCCATTGCATTGGCTCCATTTCCCAATAAAAAGACACTGACCTCCAAACCTCCAACTACTTTATTTGATACTATAAAGCTACCCAAACTCATTTTTCTTGGACTTCACCATCCACATTGAGTTTCCTTTCCCTATGTCCTACCAATGTTAATCCAAGGAAACCCCCTTAAGCCAGAGGAGAGTTGGCTTGAAGTGAAAGAGGGTTGGTGAGGTGACAATGGCCTTCCCTCACAATTACACATGATTGCACTTGAGATTTCAAACTTTAGCTCAATAAGTTTGAGTTTGTGTGATAACATTTTGGCACCGTTGTCGGGGATAAAGTCCATTTTCCGAGAAGACGACATTGGAGGAGTTTTCAAATTTGAAGATCTTTTCATGGTGATTCCATTGGAAGAATGAATACCTTGTTCTTACAGATTTTGAAGACTTTATGTTTGTAAGGTGAGACAAGCACCATTGTAAAGGAATCTACAACTCACCTTGGCAACTCCATTATGACAAGGTATGAATTTTTTTTGTTGTTGTTGAGCTCTCATGTTGGGAAAATGTATATGATGAAAGATGGCTCCTTGGTAGTTGCATGAGGTGTGTCATGCTTTGGATATCAAGGATATTCCAAGATACCCAAATAAGCACCTCCTAAATATGATAAGAATCAACCAAGATTCAATGATGATTCTTGTTGTGCTATCCCACATATTTTGTCACTTGTGAGGTATGCATCTGTTATCCACAATTTTGGTCATCGTGATGATGTCATGGTGATGTTATGATGATAGCAAATCAAGATCCTCATTAAGAACTCCTTCCTGAAAAAGGATGCTCTTATCTATTTCCAGAAACCATGTTTTGAGGACTGTTCGCAGGCTGCATATATACTCTCCTGCGAGAATCCTTCATTCCCGCAGACTTCATTCAGCTGGGGCGCGAACTTCTCGCACTGTACTCATGACCAGGGTGCGAACATCTTTTTACAAAGGAAAAAGCTAAGATTCTCGAGCCTTCTAGAAGGGAATCTTCTGGAAGGGTGAGTTGGTATTCGAATGGTTGTTCAGAAGCTGGCATTCCAGATTTATTGGGATCATTCTTATCCTAGCAACTAACCTATTCTCTCCTATAAATTGATGAGAATGCTCATGGAAAGGGTTAAGTTGGCAAGCTAGAGAAACCTATTGGAGAATTGGTGCATTATTGTATGGAGAATTGATGCTGCAGCAGATAGAGACAATAGGAAGATCATCACAAGTAGTTGATTTTCTTCATGCATGAGCAAGTGTGTGTGTCAGAGCTAGAAGCCATTGAAAGGAGATCTACGACATCAAGGCTTAGGTTGTATATTTCTCTTTCAATTAATTCAATACATGAATATGTCCCTTTCCCATAATGATGATGTCATCTTATTACATGATTCCTTGATCACATGTATAGACTAGATATTGAATATATTAATATGCTTGTACTTCGATTGGTTTGTACTGTTGTGATTGGATGGTGCAAGAGCATCGAAGCAGAGCGAGGAACAACAGATATTTAAGGAGAGCGTTCATAAGGTATGTTCATCATCCATTTCTCTTAGTTCATTCAATAGTCTAGATCTAGGGAAAGAGTAGTATTCTGTCTTGTTTTGTTCTAGATCTAGGTGGATCTAGGGAGATTGGTTTGTGTCCGCACTCACGAATTTATCCTTAAACAGCATCCACATTCAAAGGAAGACAAGATCTCTTAATAAGGACATTTTTGCTCTCGTTGGGGAAAAGGAAAAGAGGTTGGTTCAAACACTCTTGCAATCCAAAGGGTATCCCTTCCCTTAGAGTCTTTGTTGAATAATTTCTCAAGCATTGGAGTCCACATTCCCAAAGTTTTGAAGACACGTACCAGGATTTGTTGACAGCCCTAGAGGAGGAAGGTCTACGTGGTCTTTTTGAAGGTAGTGAAGAGATTGATGAAGATGATGATGAAGCTTTCCTAGATAAAGAAGACAGTCATGGAGATGATAGTGTTGATATCATAAAAAACTCTGAGGATTTGCATGTTAATGCTTCAATTTGTGATGCCACTTCCACTAAAGAAGAAATATTGAGCCCAGAATTTGGACAAGACAGCCTTGTTGATCATGCAAGTGAGGCAACCATTGACAAAATTGATAATCACCCTAATTTTGATGTGGACAAGGATGATTGCAGATAAAGTTTTGAGCTCGGGCATGAGGCATTTGAAGAGAATGGTGTTTCAGACCCAAAAAACAACCTAGAGAAAGGAAGGAAATGCAAGTGTAAGTATGAAGAAAGTTATGATAACAGTGCCACACGAAATTTTGGTGGCACTTAGGTTGTTGGGACAGATGTGTGTCATTTTGATGATGGCTCTGTATATTTTCTTGTTACAGAAGGCAATGCAGATATCAAATTCTGTAATGACAACAAAGCTCAAAATGATTGGCCATGTAATGAAACCCTTGATGGATAGTATTACTCCATTGTTGATCACAGTGATAGAATAGGATTTCCACAGGTTTTTGGACTTGAGTAGGGAGGTTTCTTTGACCTTTTGAAGAATGGTGTAGACACCATTGAAGATGATATTCGAGGTTGGAAGAATGTCTATAGAAATTTTCAGAACAATGAAGATGCATTTACCAGTTTAAATCTGTGCTAAAATTTTTGAAGAGGGTGGCATCATGGACATGGTTTCCATTGAAGGAAAGGGGCCAAGCTTGGATGAGGGTCTTAAAAAATCTAATCATGAATTTGAAGAAGCAATAAGTAGTGTTGCTCAGCAAAATTTTGCAGGTTTGAAATTCTGTGATGAAGTTAAAACAAACGATGGTGTGGCCATGCACACTTAAAATATAGAGAATCAAACATTGGTGAGGATACACTCACAATGTCTATTATTGATTGAAGACAGATTACATCATTATATAGGAATCATATCTACTTGGCAGTTACAACAAATCACCGAAAACTAGGATCTACATTAAGTACTAGTATAGTTCATCTGCGAAATTAACTCTTGCTCCATTATTTCCAAGTCTCCCCCTTAATGGAGAATGGATTGACTCCTACACCTAACATTTCCCTAAACAACTCAAACTTAATCTTTCCAAGAGGCTCGGTGAAAATATCAACAGTATTTTCACTAGTATTACAATACATAAGAGTTATTTCATTGGACTGCAACTTTTCTCTAACAAAATGAAACTAAGTATCAACATGCTTTGTCTTTGCATGATAAATTGGATTATTCACCAACTTGATTGAACTTTGATTATCACATTTGATCATTGTAGATTCCTATTGTTTTTCTCCAACATCTTGAAGAAGTCTTCTCAACCAAACAACTTCATAAGTTGCTACACACACGACTTTATATTCTGCTTCAGTAGAAGATAAAGACATAGTAGGCTGCTTTTTACTGCTCCATGAAACAACCCCGGATCCAATGCCAAACACATATCCAGTGGTTGATCTTTGATCATCCGGATTCCCAGCCCAATCAGAATTTGAGTAACCTGTCAACTCAACATCGGATGCATCAGTATATTTAATACCATAATCAAGTGTTCCTTTTAGATACCTTAGTATTTCCTTTGTTGCATTCCAATGGCTTTCATGAGGTTTTTCCATGAACTGACTTAACACACTCACAAAATATGCAATATCAGGTCTGGTTGTGGTGAGATAATTCAAACTACCCACCATCTGTCTATACATAGGGCCATTCACCTCCTTCGAACCATCATCACAAGAAAGTTTCACATTCTGCTGCATAGGAACAATAGAAGATTTACACTGATCCATTTTAAATCTCTTAAGTACTTCTCTGACATACTTACTTTGACAAACAAAAGTTTGGCCTACATTTCTCCAAACTTCAAGACCTAGGCAGTGGTGTAACTCACCAAGATCTTTCATTTCAAAAACTTGTGACAACTGCTCCTTGATTTCATCAATTAATTTCCCTGCATTTTTTGTAATTATTAAATCATCAACATATAAGAAAATCAATACTATATACCCCTTCTCATCAAATTTGGTATACAGATTTGGATCACTTTTGCTCCTCATAAAATGTTGTTGAAGAAAGAAAGAGTCTATCTTCTCATACCATGACCTAGGTGCTTGTTTTAGTCCATACAATTCTTTCTTTAACTTACACACTAAGTGCTCTTGCCCCTGTTCCACAAAGCCTTTAGGTTGAGTAAGGTAAACCTCCTCCTTTAACTCACCATTCAAAAATGCAGATTTAACATCTAGTTGGTGTAGCTTCCAATGATACTTTGTAGCTAAAGCAATTAACAATATGATAGTATTCAATTTAGCTACTAGTCCAAATGTTTCAGCATAATCAATACCTTTTGTTTGTGAATACCCCTTTGCCACTAGACTAGCTTTATATTTGTCTATACTACCATCTGATTTAAACTTGGGTTTGTATATCCATTTGCATCCAATAGGTTTTTTATGTTTAGGCAATTCAGTCGATTCCCAAGTATTATTTTTCATTATAGATTCATATTCTTCCTCCATTCATCATGTTCATTGGCTTCATCAAAACTCATGAGTTCTATGACATTTGAAATGTTACTCATTAGGGCATAGTCTCTATACCTCTTAGGGAGCCGAACCTGTCGTGAAGATCTTCTCAACTAATTATCTTCCTCTCGACTTTGTGAAGATCTGTCTTCGCCTCTAGGTGAACTGTGACTGCTTGAAGTGTCCATATCACTGAGTCATTCTTGCTGCTGCTGCTTCTACGGTTGTGGATGTTGCCGTGGTCGCTATTGTGGTGACTGTTGCTGTTGCTGCTCTTCTTTAACTCCTTCATCAAGAAGTCTATGCCATTCCTCATGACTGTTGTCGTCATGATTTCCTGCTTCCTGCTCATGACAAAGTACATCTTTACTCGCAAATACTTTGTGAGTAGATAGATCAAACGATTTGTATGCTTTGAATTCAGAACAATACCCTATGAAAATACATTTAATGGCTTTAACATCCAATTTCTTCCTATTCTCCTTTGGAATATGTGCAAAATCCTTACACCCAAATACTTTTAAATTATGAACTGCAGGTTTGGAACCATACAAGGCTTCGAAAGGAGTAATATTATCAAGACACCTTGTTGGACTTCTGTTCTTTAAATAAACTGCAAAGAATTCAACCTTCAAGTTGTGATCTGTAATCGTGGACACAAAGATCAAATTTTTCTTTATCCTTGGCGCATACACCACATTGTGAATGTGATGAACAGTACCATTTGGCAATGTCACAGGAATGTCTCTGTATCCCTTGATCTGATGAGCACAATCATCTCCAAGATATATGCTGGCTCCATTATGTGTTTCTTTAAAATTAGTGTACCACAACTTATTACATGTCATATGTATTGATGCTTCGGAATCCACAAACCAGGCATCACTATCATCCATTTCAACAGATAAAGAAACATTGGACACAAATAGTCTAAGATCCCATCAATCAAAATTCGGGGGTTCATAAATATCATCACTAGCAATAAACAATTTGAGATCATGATTTGAAGATTCTTCTGCATAATGACTTGAATGATTTCTAGGTATATTCCTAGCCTCATCGCTCTTCTTATTATGACAGTCTTTAATAAGATGTCTAGGTCGACCACAATAAAAACAACTCTTTGACTCATTCCTGTTAGAGGGCATACCTTGATTCGGCCTTGGAGATTGTCTTCTATGCGATGAACTGCCTCCTCTGCCTCTTTCTCCTGATCTCCCTTTCATGGATTTCTTATTTGACCACAATGCCAAATCTGAATTCTAAGGCTTCAAATTCTCGCCCCTCTCTTCCTCTTGTAGCAAAATTCCTATCAATTCTTCAAAATTAGGAGGTTTCTCCCTTGCTGCGAGACCTATTATGAACATCTGATAATCTTCTAGCATACCATTTAATGTAATGGTGACAAGATCAGTGCTAGAAACTGTTTCCCCTATGTTTCCTAGCTTGTCTTTCACCTCTTTAATGCGACCCAAAAATGAACTAACAGATTCATTTCCATCCATCTTAATGCCTAGCAATTTAGTTTTCAGGAACAAAATATGATTTGTGTTGCTAGATTCATATAAAGCTTTAAGCGTTGTCCACGTTTCAGCAGAGGTGTTAGCTTCTCTAATATGTGGAATTATGCTATCTTTAACAGACATATGCAACAATACCTTGGCCTTGTTTTCGCGCTTCTCCCAATCTTGGATATGTGCTACTGTCGCACCGGCAGCTGCATCAGGTTTCGCTTCAGTTCCCTTTGCAATGGTCTAGACATCATAGCCCTCCATCAATGTCTGCATTTTGAATTTCTAGTTAATGAAATTCGTGCCATCTAATTTTTTGGTCTCGTTGAGGTAGGTCTCTGCCAGCGGATTCACCATCTCTGCAAGTGTCTGCTTGTCCAATCAGACAATGGATCCTTGTATCACCAAACACACTTCAATTTTGAAGGCGGTGAATCACCAAGAATATGCAAAACTTTCGTCAATTTCCTCCTGTGCTGAGCAATGTGTCAGTCTACCTTCTACCTTTGGATCCTCCGATCCATCTCTACCTAGGCTCCGAGCTTAAACGAAATATGAGAAATTTTAACAAAAAAAAAATACCTTAACACCACTACATGCAGAGTTAGACACTCAGACAAACCTCAACCTTTGTTTTTTAATAAAACTCATGCTTCCCACAAAGGCAGCATACAACACCGCTTGAATACACCCTTCACGATTTGGTGTGTACAACAAACGCAACAATAATACACCCCCCTGCTGAATGCCGTGAATGGTGGATCGGCTCTCTACCCGACCTCACGTTTCAACATCATGCTTCCATGTTCGATTCAGCTAATGATAGATCATGAGAAAAGAAGTGCGCTGCCCCTTTACAAATAGATCGAACTATAGCGAGTAGACAGGTCACAATATTTGGACTTCAGGATAGAGTGCAGGTCACGATTTACTTCAGGATTGAGCTCGCAAGGGAAAGAAGATCGAAGGATGTATAGATCACGACGCTTCCCACAAAATTGTGCTTCAAACTCTCGCTTTAACTCAAAAGAACAGTCGGCGTGCTCGAAATTGAAAAATGTCGGAGGCTTCGATGGATCGTTGTTGTGTCTCGATCTGTCCACGCTTGCTCCTCGTCTCAATTCAGAAGCCCTTCAATTCGGCTTAGCCACAGACTGTCTACAATTGCACACGGTCTACTGAGATAACCCGTGGCCTCCTTTTGACTCTTGCAGCCTGCGCAAACACTCTCACGCTTCCGCAAACTCGCGCTTTCCACAAAGAACAGTTGGCGCTCTTACAGAGGAATGAAGGGAGCGTTAGCGCTACCATAAGATGGTAGGGGGGCGTTACAATGCTGGGCGAGATTGGGAGAGCGAGCACTGGTGCCCTAGCGCTCTTCGACGTGTACAAAGGGAGCACGAAGGATCTCCAATTGGATCTTCGACGCCCGTACTCAAATTGGATCTCCACTCTTGCTCTGATGCCAACTTAAAATATGGAGAAATACACACTGGTGAGGCTACGCTCACAATCTATATTATTGATTGAAGACAGATTACATCATTATATAAGAATAATATCTACTTGGCGGTTACAACAAATCACCGAAAACTAGGATCTACATCAAATACTAATAGAATTCATCTACTAAACTAACTCTTGCTCCATTATTTCCAAGTTGCACAAGGAAAGTGCTAGCTTTCAAGTCAACTGTCACAAGTCTTACACGGTGTACTTCGTTGGCCCACCTACATAAGACCATGGTGATTGTAATAACAGTGATGGTACAGATCTGAAATTTTGCAGTGGTGGTGTTTTCCTTATCCATGAAATTCATTCTAAGGGGTGTGTGGGGGAGAATGCGTCAAGAAATGGCACCTGGGCAAAGATAAAAAATATGCATGATGGAACCCTCGAAAGTCCTTCAACCTATGACCTTATGCTCGATCTATTCTATGAACCTGAGCACATCTCTCAGTGTGATATGGGTGTGCATGGTTCCGTGGACAAAGAGAGCATGAAGAAAAAGGATGTTGACATTGAGGTACCATCCCCTGTGTTGATAAATGGAAATTTTGACAAATCTCCTGCAGATGGTTATGATAATGTGCACACAGTTTGTAAGGAAGGTACGGAGCTACTGTGTTGTGATGGAAAAGATTGCTCAACAACCTACCATACAGGTCGCTTTGATCCACCCTTGCCTAAATTTCCACTTGGGGACTGGCACCGTCGAACTTGTGGATACAAGGGAGTATCAGCTCTGCGTGCAAAGGGATCAAATCATCATGGGATGTTAGGGGCACTGAATCTGAACAATGTGCTGACTTAAATACAACAGAAAGGAAATTTTGGAGATCAAGGAAGTGTTATTTCACTTCCATACTAGCACTATTGAATGTTTTCATTTTCAGGTCAGTAGTGACAGATAACTTAGGCTATAAGCATTTTCGGTTTGATATTTCCCTGTTTTATATGGTCATCAAGCACAAAGGGAGGTGGCTTCTCCATGGATAAGTGCTAAGAATGCCGAGATTGGTGGATGTAGGGTTTGTTTTTTAAGATTCTGGGATTCTCAAGAGTTCTCGAGAAGAACACTTGTCCCCAGGTAGGAGCCATGTTACCCATTCGGTTGCATCAGTTTTCTTCAATAGCTGTCATCACTGTGACCCTTGGGATGACAGTCATGTGAATGAAGGGACAACATCTGAATTTTGCTGGTGCACTGTTGCAATTTTTTGGTTTGGAAGAAAGGGTCCTGTTACAATATGTCGTGTTCCATTCAATCTAGAGCTTTATCTAGTTTTTGAGAAACAATAATGGAGGATGGAGCTATGCTGGAATTTGAGAAGACTGTGAATGTTAAGCTCCCTGCCTATTCCATTGCTGCAAAAACGGCACGTCAACTCCACCACAACAATTCTGGATACGCAGGGTATGATCTAAAGAATTTCAATAAGTCTACAAGAGAATTTATATTTCAATACAGGAAATTGACAGGGACAACTATCCTGAGACAGTGTATCAGATGTTCATCATCAATGATGGCCCTGGTCTTAGATTGCCATGGAACACTATAAAGAGTTTCCTTGATCCAAAGAAAACTGCAAATATACATGTACTTAGAAATAAGTATCGGAGCAAGCTCTTCGAAGTCATTAATGCAAGCCAATTGCCCGAATTTTTGGGTGGTAACTGTGTATGTGGTGAAGGAGGGCACCTTGCATCTAACAAAGGGCAGTGAAGGATTAGAGACAAAAATGAGGACACTACAGCTGATTCAACATTTACTAATCTTAGTTTAAACATATATGACTAGAATAGACTAAAGGACATGGATTGTAGAAATGACCCTCAGCCCCTTAGTGCACAGGTATTGGAGAAAATAAAAGCTTGAATGACTGGGAAAATTTCAGTTCCTA
>JZKD02S0471361.1:75167-94332 GCA_000966675.3 Picea glauca
TTTTGTGGTGGTATATCTAGATAACATCCTCATCTTCAACAGAACTTGGGAGGAACATGTGCAACATATTCAACAGGTTTTGAGCACTCTACGACAACACAGGCTATATGCCAACCTGAAAAAATGCTCCTTTGGCATGAACGAGGTCCAATACTTGGGTTACATTGTTGATGAGCATGGGGTAGATGTGGATCTAGGTAAGTTTCAAGTCATCTATAACTGGCCAGCTCCAACCACACTAACCGAGTGTCAGAGCTTCTTGGAACTTGCCAACTTCTATTGTTAGTTGGTGTTAGGATTCTCCCATATTACATGGGCCCTCAGCCAAGTGCTAAGGATGGTGGAAAGGTAAAATTCACATGGGGGAAGGCACAACAACGAGCATTTGATGATCTGAATTATCGCTTATGCTCAGCTCCAGTACTCTCCTTACCTGATCTGCAGCAATTGTTCGAGATTGAGATTGATGCCTCCAACTATGCTTTAGGCACAGTTCTCACTCAACATGGTCATCTAGTGGCATACCATAGTGAGACACTCTCAGATACCGTCCATAAATACCCCACCTATGACAAGGAAATGTATTTCGTTGTGCAAGCTTGTCGCCAATGGAAACATTACATTCTGGGAAAGGAGACAATCATCCATACTGATCACAAGCCTCTACAATTCATATAGGCACAAGGGAAATTGTAGAATGACCACCATCAAAAGTGGTCCACATACCTGCAATAGTTCCATCTCAACATCAAGTATAAGATAGGGAGCAAAAATTGTGTCGTTGACTGCCTCAGCCGACCTCTTGTTGTTGCACTCACCACCATGCTCCATTCTTGTGGGAATGAGACATCTAAGTGGCCCCAACTTTATCATCATGACCCTGACTTCACCACCACCTACAAACTCTTGGGTACATATGTGAATGTCACATATTTTCACATTCAAGATGGACTATTATGCCATCTAGGCCACCTATGTGTTCCATCAAGTGAGCGTGCAAAGATGATTTGGGAAGCTCACTACAATTGAATGGCAGAACATTTTGGCATGGAGAAAACTGTGGTCATTCTATAGCATCGTTTTTATTGTCCCAAACTTCGACAAGATGTCAACAAGTATATCAGATCTTGTACTATTTGTGCCATTGCCAAGCTAGCCATCAAGAAGCAAGGATTATACATCCCTCTGCCTACCCTCGAGAGGCCTTGGGAATCCATCTCGATGGATTATATGTCTGAACTTTTGTCCACCAAGCAAGGAAATGATTGTGTCTTTGTGGTGGTTGATCGGTTTTCAAAGATGGCCATTCTCACAACCCACAAGAAGAGCATCACAATGATAGACACTACCAAGATCTTCTTCAAACGGGTGTGGGTCCATTTTGGGATACCACAGACCATCATCTCAGATCAGGACAACATGTTCCTCAACACATTTTGGTCGAGCCTCTGGTCACTATTGGACACCAAGCTCACTAAATCGATTGCCTTCCACCACCAAACCGATGGCTAAACCAAGGTCATCAATCAGATGATTGTGCAGATCCTGTGCATGTATAACGCTAAGAATCCACGTACATGGGATGAGATTCTTCCCTATGTTCATTACAACTACAACACGACTCTCCATATCTTCACCGGTCATATCCCATTTTAGGTGGGGCTGGGCTTCCAACCCTTGGGTCCCTTTGATGTTGCACTACCTCTTGCAACTACACAAGCAAAATATTCCCATATTCAGTCTGAGGCCGACAAAGCCACTAGATTCATTGAGAAGATTCAACACATTCACCAACAGGTCCATGATATTTTGCATAAATACAATGCTAAGTATAAGCAACACCATGATCAACACTGGGTACCGCACACATTTCAGGTGGGAGATAAGGTCTGGTTACATTTGTATAAGGAGAAACTTACAGGCCCCCATTGAAAGCTCCGTCCACTTTTCTATGGGCCTTACACCATGTAACACCCTGTTTCCCCCATTTTGTAAAAATAACTATACTAGCCAAGAACTGTGGCAAACTCAAAAATGTGAATGTGTGATGTGAATGGACCTTGTGAAAAAGGTCGATGAATGTGAATAATATTATGAAAATATATATATATATATATTGCAGGACTGCTGAGAGGGGATATGTTGAAAAAGAGACCACGATGGCTAAAGAAAGGTGGTGGAAGGCACCTGGAAAGGTGGCATCAACTTCCACCGAAACTGATACCGTATTTGGACTTCACTGGCCTGGAGAACCAAGAGTGGCTCACTGGCCCGAAATAAATTAATCGTAGGTTGGTAGGTAGATGGCTCCTTAGGAATTAATGAGGGATGGAGGAAGTGAACTGCCCATGCATAGGAGACTCGGGCTTAACCACCATGAGGGAAATCACGCCACATGCAACCTTGCAATTGGCAAATGTGTGAGGAAGAAGCACAAAGGGGGTAGATGCGAGGGAAGGAAGAGGAACTCTGGAAAATACAGAGTGAGTGATAACGGAGAAGAAGGAGAGTAACCTTCATTCTCGGTCACTAGAAAATAGAGACTCAGTCTCGCAGCATCGTGGCCTCAGCTCAGGGGTGGCTAGTGTTAAATCCATTGGGAGTCACTGAGCCTATGGTTGGGTGGAAACAAGCACCCCTCTCAGCAATTGCATCACCTCTAGTGTTATTTTTGATAAGTGTTATTTGAAGTTAATGCCATAATCGCATGTTTAGTTTTATGTGCTTATAAATAGTTCTGAATAGAAGTGTTTACCTAACGTTTGATTTGATAGAATGAATGCCTGTGTCTGCTTACATGCCATAGTTGTTTTTTGCACAAATGATTAAGTTTGGGACATGAGTTCACTCCACCGAGAATCATCTTATTTGCTAAGTTTCTTGTAATATTTTGGGAAGGCCCCTTGAGAATACTCTTTTTCGAGAATTGACCTTGTAACCGTACTGAACCTTACCAGAGACATGATTAAGATCAGGGATAATTGCCCGAGAACCGTCTGAGGGTTCATGCAATCCAGGTCTGGAACCCTTATGCAAGAAAGAGTAGCTTTCTAAGGTCTCATGGTCATGGGAGCCTGAAGCTCCGAGAGTTTGAACTTCGTGATTCAAGCTTAGGAGGGATAGCAAGATTCAAATATAGAAAGAAAATACCCTATTGTTTGGTAAATGAACGGTTGGAATCCTTTTGGGAATACCCTAAGCCTATCAACACCGATAGATCTAGAGAAAGAGCATAGGCATTAACACCTCGCCCTTTCAGCCTTCGCAAATAGCGATGGGATCCTGGACCGTAGATCACAGGGACCCATCAGAGCTCGATAAGCCATCTATCTTAACCTTTACTTAGGCGGGAGAGTGAACTTGACTACATACCAAAAGTCCCGAAGACATCGGGACCGTCCATGTTGGAGGACAAGTGGTAGAGATCTGACCATTTCACAAATCAGGGATTGTGAGTTTGGAGGTGGAAGACCAGGCTCTTGGAGTCACGAAGTCGCGAGTCGTGAGATCACGATGTGATCTGGGTCGTTTATCAAAGAGGAAGGACAGTCGTGGGATCTGATGTCTCGATACATCGCGTATCGGGGATTCATGAGTTTGGAGGTGGAAGACCGGGCTCTTAGAGTAACGAAGTCCCGAGTTGCAAGATCGCGATGTGATCTGGGCCATTGATCAAAGAGGAAGGACAATCGTGGGATCTGCCGTCTCGATACATCGCGTATCAGGGATTCGTGAGTTTGGAGGTGGAAGACTGGGCTCTTAGAGTCACGAATTCCCAAGTCGCGAAATCGCGATGTGATCTAGGCCGTTGATCAAAGAGGAAGGACAGCCATGGGATTTGACGTCTCGATACATCGCGTATCGGGGATTCATGAGTTTGGAGGTGGAAGACCAAACCCTTGGAGTCGTGAAGTCCTGAATAGCGAGAAATAGGAGAAACCATTGAGTCAGGACGTCTTCTCCATATCGCATATCGGGGTCTTGGAGGTTGAGGAGAATCAGTTTCAACTATAGAAGTCTTGAGCTTGCAAGTTGTGGGAGCTTGTGCAACACGTGGCACGTTCGCTTGGTGGGACCCACATGGTTGACAGGTGGTGTAACGATAAGATGCCCAGAGAGAGGGAGAAGTGGTGACAAGTGGTGGGCACGTGACATTTGAAATGGGAGTCAACATCCTGTTGACTTCTCGTACTTCGGGTTCTTGTAAGAAAGGAGCACAAAGGCCCAACAACTCAAGTCGCGAAGTTGGGAGTTTCGAGAAGCCCAGAAGGAGTCAAACCTTCTCTGACTTTCACATCTTGGGGTTTTGTAAAAGAAGGGCCTAGAGGTTCAACCTTTCAACTCGCAAACTTACAAGTTGTGAGCAAGGCTAGAAGTTATCCCTAGCTAGTGGTCATGAGTGGAGAGCGCTAATAAGGAGGGGCCATACCATATCGAAATCTCGGGTATTGACAATTGGTGAAGAAAATTCGAGGGTCTTTGACTCACGACTCGCGAGGTCACGAGTTGTGAAAGGTGCTTGAATTTAGGTGTGTATGTGGTCCTATCGAGATAGGGACTAAAGAAAGGGAGCTAGTGCTTTGTCGTTAAGCGGCGGGTAGATCTGGACGGACAGAATCTGCATGCCCAGATCTACGGCCAGGGTTTCATTTCCGAAGCCCCCTCGCCATTCTACCTTTAATATTTGGACTCACTTATATATCTGAGTCACAAAACATGAAAAGGCGGCTGGTTTGTTTGGCCTATTGTTACCCATGATTTTGGTCATCATGATGGTGTATTGATGATGGTGTACTCAGGCCCCTCATAAGAACTTTCTCCTGAGAAAAGTGACATTCATCTCTTCCCAGAAAACTTACTTTTGAAGAGAGTTCGCAGGTTGCTAATATCCTAGGGTGCGAACTTCTCACACTGTGCTATATAGCTAGGGTGCGAACTTGCTCTAAAGCTTGGAAAAAGATGAATTCTCGATTGTTCTAGAAGGGAATCTTCTGGAATAATGGGTTGGCATTCAAATGGTTATCCTTGTACTGGATTCCCTGATATTGTGGGATCATTCTTATCCAAGTAACCATCTCATTCTCTCCTATATATTGATGGAATTCTCATGGAAAAGGTTAAGCAAGATTCATTGGAGAATTGGTGAAAGAATTGTGTGAAGGACTTAGCTTGAATATGAGCTTGGAGACTCTAGCAAGTCTATCAAGAGGATTTGATCTTCTTCATACAAGGATCGAGCAAGTGTGTGTGTTGGAGCCAAGAGCCACTGAAAGGAAGCTTAAGACATCAAGGCGATCAGGTTGTATCTTCTACTTTCGATTAATATGATACAGTGGCATGTCCCTTTCCCATAAAGTCATTCTCACTTTATTGTGTAATTCCTTGATCATACACATAAGTTGACAGTTGAACATATTTTTCTATCTTCACTTTGGTTGGTTTGTGTTGTCTTGGTCTTGACCTCAGGAGAGCACCGGAGCAAAGCGAGAGCAATAGAGACCCTAGGAAGCGATACAAAGGTATGTTATTTGTTCCTTCCTACTAGCTAATTCAATGGTCATAACTTAGGGAAAGAGTCATGTCCTGTCCTATTTTGTTCTAGATCCAGGTGGATCTAGGGAGATCTGTTAGTGTCCGCACCTACCGATTAGTCCGATGACAAAATTGGCGACTCCATTGGGGAGATAACCTATTTTATTTGTGGTTTTTGGTATTTTTCCTTGGCCATTTTCTCTTGCCTTACCTTTCTCCGTTCATATCAATCTCTGAGTCTTCAGGATACCCTGATAGACCCTCTGGGTCTAGAGGCTTCTTCAAATTTTGTGTCTTTTTCCAAAAATTTGATTAGTTTTAGACATTCTCGCACTGCACTCCATAGTGGACTACGAGAATCTTTTGAGTTCACACCCTGCTTTTAGGTCAAGTGCAAGGTTCTCTCACTCTGCTCAAAGATCACCTGCGAGAATCACCTATTCTCGCACTGTGTAATACTACTAGCCTGCGAACCCTCTTTTTCAAAATTTTCGATTTAAGACTTTTGCATGATCAACTGCCCAGATCAGTATAGGTGCCTCAAAAGAGCTTCTTGGACCATTGGTTGATGTTCTCTTGTCTTAGTTTTTGTGCACGAATAGTCTTAGGAAATCAAAGGCTCTTCCTGTCACTTTTTTCTTGACTTTTTCTACCAAGATATACTCTCTGATTTTGGAATCTAAGTGTTCTTGTTTGGTTAAGGACTGGCAATCGGTTGAAAGTCGAGCTTCTTTGTCTTTATCATTTTCTCATTCTTTGAAAGATCATTTTTTCTCATGTAATTGAAAAGACTAGTTTGGTCTGCTTGTTATTTTTGTTTTCATTGAAAGATTGGTTTGGGTTCTTATCTATTGCTTGTTCATTAGTTGTTGAATTTCTTCACTCTCACCATCATGGTGTAGGTCCTTTTTGAAAAGTGAACAACGTTTTTCTTTCAAAAGCATTTTCGTCTTCGAAAGTATTGAAAATCAATTGTTGAAATTATTGAAAAAAGAAACAATAGAGAATTGTTATTGATGCATGATTTGTTGCAATTACATTTTAAAGGAAATTGTGTATTGTAGTTCAAGTTTGATCCGGAAAAATTCTCTTTCCCTCCCATACATAGTATTCATTGAACGAAAATTGATATATTTCATTCTTATCCATGCATCGTTGGGTCAGAGTCTCATACAACATCAATTTCATCTCTGCTTCCTTTGAGTAACAACAGTTCTTAATAACACTGCGCAATTGTAAAATTTAACTAGTAACTCTTTTCTAGGGCTCTATTACACCAACATTTAGCTAGGCTAGCACTTTGGAATAGGAAGAGAGATACACTATCCAAAGAAAAAAACACACAATACCATCTTGTGTTAAGGAGTGTTAAATTCCATTTACAACATCTTGTCTTGGGAAGCCCTTCTCACACAAGGGTCAAACACGAGGTCGCATTGATATTGACAAGGTTACTCACCCTGCTTTGTTGATATCGGTGTAGAGATTGCACGTATTATGGGGATCACTTGGAGGTATACCCACAATGATGAGTGGAAGCCTTTTGAGTTGATTTCGGGCTAGATACCCTACCCTTGCGTGTGGATCGGACTATTGATTGTCCCCCTAGGATTTATAGTTGTCGGTGGTAACCTTAGTGGCCTATATTTATAGGTTCTTACACAAGGTGACTGTGAAGGGGAAAGTCTTCACGGCACCTGGAATCGATGTTGGCCAAACTCACTCGGGCTCCTTGGAGGGTATACCCATGATTATGTGTGGGAGCTTGCACCAGGGTGTAAGTCTGTTAAGCAGGTCGTCAGTGTAACCTTTCCACCCTATCCCAACCCCTTCTCATCTCATTGTTGCGACGTTGGATTTCATCACCAACTAGTAACTTCAGAATTAGAAGGTCTTGTTTTCTTGGTGTTGTTTCCTAGATTTTGTTTACTAGCGCGTGCTGTTTGTTTACCAAAGTTGCCCATACAATTTTCTTCATAAGTTTGTCACTTGTTTACAATATCTCCTCCACATCGTTCACGTAGAATGTAGGGTTTATCTCCAGAGCATTTGGAAGGTTCTCAACCCTTGCCTACAAGTTCACCCGAGGGATCTCCTTGGCAAAGTGAATTCCCAGCGGTCACCACGCCACAAGTGGAATGAACTGACTCTCTAGAATATTTCTGAATTACAAATACTCGAGAGGACTTTCGACTTCACCCTGATTCTATGAAAACATTTATGCGACTGAATTCTTCCGGAGACTTAGTTGTTACATCTTATGGATCACCGGTTGGACCCTTTCCAGGCATTGAAGTCCAAGATCCTTTTTGGTCTACGGGTGTTTTTCGATGGGACCTTTTTGGTCTAGGTTCACCTGTGATTTCCAAAATCTCTAGCCCAGAGACAGTACCATTTACTACCACCTATTATTTTCCTGGTACAGACGCCCCACGATCTGACCATATCTTGACCATCCCTATTGAAATGGCCCATCATATAGATACTACGAGTGTTCACACCGGGTTTACCGCAGTTAGTCTTGCCCCCATCATCACACCACGAACACCCAGCGTCACCCCAACACTACCACCTGGATACCGTGCATTGAATGCTTCCATTCCCACTCCTACGTAAACCCCATCCAGCTCTCCTGGTGGTCCCTCTTCTTCTAGGCACTCTCTTCCCGGTTTTATTCCGACACTCCCTCAATTTCCTTTTGGAGGACCTCTCTCATCCTCCAATGGCAGTCTTAATCCTAGTGGCACTATTCCGTCATTCACGCCAACTTACCAGATTCCTGTCGGTGGACAATTTCACCAAGGTGGTATGACTCAACCCCCTCTCAGTGGGAAAATTCCTATTGGAATGCAAATCCCAATTGGAACTCAACCCCCAATTGGAACACTGCCCCCAATTGGAACACCACCTTTGATGGGAGGACTGACCCCACCTTATGGACAAAACATACCTCCATCCTTGGCCCAGTATTGGAATCAGTTGATACAACATCCTCCTCAATCGACTGGGGGTCAGCAGTTTTCGGCTGCATCTGTGATACCCCCTAGTATGGGCCAACCATATCCAGGTACGTTCAATCCCATTTGGGGCTCGAATGCTCAAGATCACGTCCCTGTTCAAGGATACAATCCCATGAGCTACTATCCTCTCCAACCACCACCGAATCTGCCTGGGTCTTCACATTATATGCAAACTACTTATGGTCCTACTGGTTTGTCGATGAGACTTCCTCCCCAAAGCCACCAGTACCTACACGTGAATCGACAGTTACCCTCTTTGGCCACTTTGGATCTTCTGTATTTGTCAAGGATTTTAAATGATCCAATTCGTCCCTCTCCCCAATGGCCTGCTATACCAGCCAAGCTACCATCAGACATCCCTAAATTCGACGACAAAGTGGGAGAGGACCCAAACAATCACATCATGACTTTTCACCTCTGGTGTTCATCCAACTCATTGATGAATGACTCTATTCATTTATGTCTTTTTCAACGAACCCTCATAGGTTCTGCTGCGAAGTGGTATATAGAATTACCACGAGGTTTCTTCATTGACTTCAATACCCTAGCTATGACTTTCCTCACACACTACCAGTTACCGATTCGTTATGAAACGGGGACCGAGATTTTGAGTTCTTTCAAATGAAACAAAGCCACTCATATATTTGATCACATTCATGAGTGGCGACGGAGATGACGACTCATCAAACTCGAACTCCCCGATCAATTGCTAGTAGAGTGGTTCACCAAATCATTTGTGAACGACATTGGTCGTGACATCGCCATGGGTGGAGTCATCATGGAAGAGCAGGCCATAAGTCGTGCTCAATACCTTGACCTCGTTTACTCACAAACGGGTACCCTTTATGACTTACTACCTGACTTACCTCGTCCTTCCACTTCCGCCACTTCAAATACTCTAGCTACTTCGCATGCAACCGACAGTGTGATTGGCACTTTCTAGGCCCAACCACATTCCGCCTCAAGCACCAACCCCAAACCTGCTTCTTCTAATATTCAAAATTCTTCATCTCCTACCCCTCCCACCAGCAAGACTTCTGAGGTAAATGTAGTTCAATCTACCCCAGCCAGTAAAAAAAAATCTAAAAAGGGAAGAGGTAAGAATAAGGAGGACAAAAATACTTCTCAAGCAGAGTGAACCAAAACTACCCCTGTTGACGATCGGGATAAGCGCAAACCTCGATACCCTTGTCTTATTTGTGGTGATGATCACTACACAAAGGATTGTCCACGACATGCCGAGGTCACTAAGTTCCTTCAAGGAGCTCCAAAACCACCTGCTCCAGCCATTTTGTCACAACCCTTCCCATCTCAACAACAAGCTCAGTTGGTCATTCGTGATCAACCCTCATATTCTACTGCATCCTATGTATTGATGTTTACTGGTGATTCAAAGCAGAGCGACGTTGCACTCACCACTCGAGCCAAAGATTATTCTCCCTTTAAAGAGAAGGTTGATGATCTACCTCCTTCCTTGGTACAACCCTCTCCCACAACTACACCTACCAATGGTCCTCTTCATCTCGAATGATCGAGCCTTGACACAGTTCTTTGATCCCCCCCAAAGGGCGTCATTCAAAAATCGGTTTTCAATCCTCATGCTTATGCTACTCAGAACTACAACATTGTTGAAGACCTGGCCCAAGAACCTTCTGCAATGTCAGCCCTCGAAGTACTTCAAATTTGTCCCACACAACGAAAGGCACTGTTGAAAGCTATTGGTGGAATCGATCCGACGGATACAAATTTAATAATTTTTGACTTGGAAGATCACATTCCAAGGTTACCCCCTCAACTCGCGTTCCAAATCCAAGTGATTGTCTCTGACAAAAACATTTGTCAAACCGTTATCGACGAGGGTGCCTCGACATGTGTTATGTCTCTTACCTGCTGGAAAGCCATTGGCTCTCCCTCTTTGAATGAATCCCAGAATACTCTCAAAGCCTTCAATGGCTCTGGTTTTAAGTCCTACGGTGTCCTTCCTTCGTTTCCCATCACGTTAGAAGGCCAAATGGTCCAAGTCGAAGTGGAAGTCTTTAACACTCCCCTTGATTACAATCTTCTGCTTGGTCACAGCTGGATCGATTCCATGCGCGCAGTTGTGTCGACCCTTTTCCATGTGGTACATTTCTGACATCAAGGGAAGGTAGTCACCATCGACCAATTAGCCTTCTTTAATTCCGATATCCGTAATGACAATGTACCCTTCATCGCTAAAACCCAACAGGGTTATGAGAACGTCGGTGTAGGCCTTCTAAAAGACTCTTCATTAATGGGTACTTTCCCCATTCCACCACTCGATGTTCCATGCTCGTTTGTTGCTTCAATCAACATGATCTCCACTTCAATTCATGAACTTCCTGCATCTCACGACCCATGGATAGTACCTGACCCTAGAGATCATCTTTGTTACAATGATAAAATGTTGTTAAGTCCAGTTCAATCTGCCTATCAGGCCATTCAATCGACAACTCCTTCTACCCCCTCTCTTGGTGAGTTATCTCCAGATCCTTTCCATGTAATTTTTCCCATGGATGAAATGATCATGTCTATCATAGAAGACACCCCTTGGGACGATGGACATCATCGTTCCATTCTCTTTCTGGAGCAAAATACCATTGAGAAATATCAACGGATTTCGCCCCATCGACCATTGTCATCATCTCAACTGTTCCCGCATCTGCACACGATGTGTTTTCTGAAGGGAACTTAAGCAATATCTCACCCACTATTCCCCTCGACATATCCGTCAAACCTGGGATTGTCAAAAATGTCCATATCAAAGCTTTGTGTTCTTTTGACGAAATTGACACCTACACATCCCTTTTCAAAGAGTTTCATGACATCTTCACCTGAAGCTACGAAAAAATGCCGAGTATCGACCCTGAGATTGTGATACATGAGATCAAGACATACCCCGATGCTAAACCCGTCTGGCAACGCCTTTGTCCAGTTCACCCACGTAAAGCGGATGCTATCAAGCTCGAATTCGAGAAACTTCTTAAAGACGGCTTTATTTATCTAGTGGCTCTCACTGATTGGGTTTCCAATCTTTTCCTGATTGACAAGAAACAAGGCACAATTCGTGTATGTGTTGATTATAGGGATATCAACAAAGCTTGTCCCAAAGACAACTTTCCTACCCCCTTCATCGATCAGATTGTCGACGATTGCACCGGAAGTGAAATCTTCTCTCTGATGGATGGTTTCTTCGGGTATAATCAAATCAACATTGTTCCCGAGGATCAACATAAGACTGCTTTTATTTGTCCTTGGGGTACTTTTTCCTATCGAAAACTCCCTTTCGGTCTCAAGAACGTTGGCACAACTTTTCAATGCGCTATGTCTTATGCTTTCCATGATATCAAGCACATCGTTCAACCATATCTGGACGATTTACCCACTCACTCAATGCGCCGTGTCGATCATCCAACCCACCTCCGAGCCATTTTCGTTCGCTGTCGGTTCTACCGTATACGTTTGAATCCTCAAAAGTAATTTTTCTGCGTGGAATTTGGCCAACTTCTAGGTTTTATTGTTTCGCGTCAAGGGATCCGGGTGGATCCTTTAAAGGTTGAGGTGATCCTTAATCTCCCTCCTCCTTCTACACTTCGCCAGTTACAAAGTTTGCAGGGGAAAGCAAACTTTCTTCGTCGTTTTATCCCAAATTATGCTGAGATAACTCATGGATTTACCGGCTACTAAAAAAGGGGCCCGAGTTCGTATGGGATGCTATTGCCAACAATGCTTTTGAGGCTTTGAAATTGTCCCTAATGCGTGCTCCGCTTCACTTTCCCCCCAATTACAGTCACGATTATTTCCTTTACTTTGCTGCCTCGGATTACACCATTGGTATGGTCCTCGTCCAAGAGGATGATGCTAACGATGAACATGTTATATACTACTTGAGTCGAAGTCTAACGCCTACCAAAATAAAGTATTTACATGTCGAGAAAATGGCCTTGGCATCCGTCCAAGCTGTCCAACGCTTCCGGCACTATATCCTCTCGCACAAAACTACAATGATTTCTAACTACAACCCTATGCAACACATTCTCACACGTCAATTGCTAGGGGGAAAATACTCCAAATGGATTGTGATACTCCAGGAGTTTGACTTGGAATTTGAATGCGCCAAGTCCAAGAAGTCCTTAGTGTTTGCTGAGTTGATATGCAACTTTCCCTATTCTGAAATGAAAAATGTAGCAGCTGATTCATTGCCCGACGAATCCCTTTTACTCATCAGCACTGATGATCTTTGGTATGGCGATATCATCATATATCTCCAAACCCAGACTTTCTAGCCAACGTTGTCTAGTACTGACCGATGTCGAATACGCTCCCAAGCCCGTCAATATATTATCCTCGGGGATACTCTTTATCATCAGGGGATTGACTCTATTTTTTGACACTGCCTAACATTCGACGACACCGAGAAAACTCTGAATGACTTCCATTCTGGAGCCTGTGGTGGTCATATGTCTGGGTATGCTACTACCCAAAAGATCTTACGAGCAGGGTATTTTTGGCTTTTTTTGTTTAATGACTGCATAATTGTTGTTCAAAAATGCCATGCTTGCCAGACCTATAATAACAAAATACGGTCACATCCCGCTCCTCTTCACCCTGTGGTCTCCATTGGTCCTTTTGCGAAATGGGGCATCGATTTCATGACATGTCGCCCTCACTCGGCCAGGGGGCATGGATACATTATTGTAGCTGTCGATTACTTTACGAAATGGGCCGAGGCGATGCCAACATTTGACAACACTGGAAAGACCGCAACATTATTCATTTTTAATCACATCATATCTCGTTTTGGTGTTCCCCAGGCTATCGTCACTAATCATGGTGGCCACTTTAGAAACTTCATGATGTCCAAACTTACTGAAAAGTTGGGTCTTCTCCATGAAAACTCAACGCCCTATTACCCACAAGCCAATGGCCAAGTTGAAGCAATTAACAAAGTTCTCATAACTATGCTTTGACGAATGATAGGGATTCACAAAATAAGTTGGCACACAATGTTGTTTTCAGCATTGTGGGCTTATCGGACATCCTTCAAGTCCGCTACTGGGTTTACACCTTTCCGGTTAGTCTATGGTTTGGAAGCCATTCTCCCGATTGAATGCGAGATACCCTCTTTAAAACTAGCTGTTGAACTCCTACCAAACACTTCTGCTGAAGAAGAATGTCTATTGTATCTTATGTGATTAGACAAAACTCAACGCGATGCTACCCTAGTCATAGAAGCTCAGAAAAAACCGCGATGCTACCCTAGTCATAGAAGCTCAGAAAAAACCGCGATGCTACCCTAGTCATAGAAGCTCAGAAAAAATGTGTCAAGGCCCAATACGACAAACATGTCAAGACTCACGTTTTCTCAGAAGGAGATCTCATTCTCCTCTATGAACAAGATCGAGATATGCTAGGAGATAGAAAATTCGAAGCCATATGGTGAGGTCCTTATATTGTTTGACGAGTTTTGGAAAAAGGGGCTTATGAGTTAGTAGATTACGATGGTATCCCTTTGAGTGAACCCAGGAATGGGTTATACTTGAAGAAGTACTATGCATAAAATCACCTGTGCGTGAGTACTTGTATTTTTATTGTATCATACTTCTTGTGTGTTACTGTAGCTTGCTTTTGTCGTTATCTGGTCTCTACCCTTATGTGATGTCGTGTTTGATTTCCAGATGTCAGAGTCTTCGCTACACTATATTGGCTTCGCTGATGGCGCTAGCCGTAGTACTTAGAACCTTTCTTCTGTTGCATGGGCAATTTACGCCCCTACAAACAAACTTGTCTCCTTACGAGGTGTGTGTCTCGGCCGTGCGACCAACAATATTGCAGAGTATAGCACCATTATTGAATTGTTGATTGATGCTATCTCGCTCGGAAACCGTCATTTGGTTGTGTGACTCGATTCGCAACTTGTAGTACTACAGTTAAGTAATGTATATGCTATTCGAAGTCCTACTTTGTTACGGGTGTATTTGCGAATTCGCCTCTTGGAACGTTATTTTGATTATATTGAATATCAAGATATTCCTAGATGTCTAAATACATTAACTGATGTATTGGCTAACTATGTATTAGACAGACATTTGGATCATTTATAAATCAATCACATCAATTTTCACAACACAAGATAAATCGGTAGAAGTCATATGTATATTTAACGATCAAAAGAGTTTTTACAAAAAGTTCTGTCTAAAGACAAAAATATCAAAATCTGAAGCTTATAGCTTCTACAAAGTGACGTCATGGATGACGTTCACGGTAACACATGACTTCCCAGGCAACCCTATGGAGCAGTCGACCAATAGACTCTGACACTCCTATTGTATGACGCTGATAACGTCATGGAACCTCTCCAAGAGGCATGTCTGGAATATCTACTGTCAAACCCTCTAGGTTTTTTTCCATTGCTTGATAATCCTTGGCGTCCCATTGTGGCACTGGCGCCACCTCTCCTCGTCACTGAATGGGAGAAGTACCAGGAGGTCGGTAAGGTCCCACATCTGTTTCATCAAAAAATGAATTTTGTATTTAGTTTTTGGACGAACATATAAAAAACATTTGCATATGATAAAATTCACAAAAACATTTAAAAAAGAAAAAATGTGTACTTCTTACCAAGTTCCCCCCATTGATCATCCTCCGGCAGGACTAAGTCTATATCTCCTCGGAAATCCAACCCAGCATAAGCATAATCGTCGACCATCAACATCTGTGGTCGCAGCCAGTCGAAGAAGGTATCATCATACTTGATAATTGGTCCATCTACGTGCCAGGCCATGAGCTGACACCATCTCAACATTCTTGGATCCCTGGGAGCCGATAAATCCCACTCAACCTGTAGCCTCAGTAATGGAACCCTCTCGAGAAAGAAGGACACTAACAAAGACCCGTACCCAAATTGCTTCAGGTCGCCTCGCCTGCATTTGGTCAACTACCTTTTCATGCTACGAAGCACTGCATCTGTCCAGTTAAAAAACCGAGGTTCAGTACACTCTATGGAATACTGAAAGTAAATCTGGAGCGCCATGTGAGGAGCGGAGCTCCCAGCCATATGTGTAATGGTGAACAAAATAGTGCGGAGGGTCAAATCCTGCACTCCCCAAATAGCTACTTTCCCTTTCTTCCTCTCTGCCTCTGGAACACAGTGTAAGCGGCAGTACTCACTCATGGGTAGACCACCACCTCTGCTACTAGTCAGGCTCACGTGGTACCCACACCGTGACAGTCCTGTCAAGAAGTAAATGTCCTCAATATCTAAGGACAGTGTGTGGACGCCTACATGGAATACTTGCTGATCGAGATCCCACATATGCACAAGGTACTCTAATAACCTGACTTCGGCCCTCATGCCCGAGATACGAAAGTACTTCAGAAGACCACAGTTTCTTAAAGCAACAATGGTGGGAGGATGATTTCCGGCAATGGAATTATTTTGTTCGTGCTCCCTTTCACGACATTCCATAACCATTTTGATGGCCAAATACCTGCATAAGAAGCACAAAAAGAATATTAATAACTCTACTCACAATTTGGTGTCTTTTCATTGGGAATTTTTTTTAAAAAAAATTACACTTTTCCCTCCTCGCAGGTGCTCTTTAGGCACAGTGCAAGGTTCTCGCAGGTGCCTGTGGGCTCACCTGTGAGAATGACCCATTCTCGCAGGTCCCATGTAGCCCACCTGCGAGAATGGCTGAGCGCCATGATAAACCCCAAAACCAACTCAAAAATGTGTTTTGTCCAATGAAAATGAAAATTTAAACCATGAAAAAGTAGAGGTCAAAGAGCCTACCTCACTGTCACTGATGGCTCATCGAATGGATGCTCGTAACTCCCGCAATCTGATGCCGAATTTCGAGGGTAAAAGAGGGGTTTTTGGGCTCAAATAGTGGTAAAGTTGAAATGATATGGTAAAAAGAGTTTTTACTTCTTTATATTTACTTTTACCATGTTATTGAATTTTTATAATTATTTATTTATTAAAACCTAATCCCTAATGCCCTTTTGAGTGTAACTTTTACAGGCGTAATGACTTCAATGTTCACATACAGGGATGCGGACATAATTTTTCTTTTTCATCGCATGTTTTGATTGTTTTTTATGGTTTTTGTATAAAAACTCGAGCTTGGTCTTTTTCCATTCTCATGCTCGAAAATACATGAGAATGCGATCGAGCATACTTTTATCACTTTTTCAGGCTCAACAAGGTTATATGAAAAAGGAACCCCCCTGGAGTCCTCTTTAATCTCTTTTCAGACTCTCTAAACATGAAAAGATAGCCGAGCGACCTTGCTATTTTCACGCTCGATAAAGTATTTGAAGAAAACATCTGGTGGGCCTTAATTTGTCTCTTTTTCGGTCTCATCAGACTATTTTATGAAAAATGAACTAAGAGAGTTCTCTTTTAAGTGTTTTTCCAGACTTTATAATCATGAAAAACCTTCGAGTTTTCTATCTTTCGACTCGTTAAACAAATATCGACAGACCCGTCATGGGACCGAACCACTCCTTCCTAGGGTTCGTTAAACATACTCTGAAGGACTTATCCAAAGGATAAGCTTATATCAACAAGCATATGTTATCCTCCTCAAGCTTGCGTAAAAATAAAGAGGTACTCGCCAGAAATGGTGGGGGAAAATTTGGGAAAGGGATATGGTCTCGTCTTCATATTGATTGGCAGTAAGTGTCACTCTTGAACATGACACCCCCTATTCATTATATTTGAAGCCAGTTTGGGAAATCCATTTGTCTCTCATTTGATTTTCTACAAGGTCATACCTGTTATCACTAAAATTTCGTCTGCACATGGCGACAAGAACTCCACATCATCAAAACAACAATGAAGTCATTCATGGCACTGAATTAAGTTCACAACATTCCAGAAGAGTCAAAAACTATACAAAGTAACCAAAAATTGAAGGGCGCTTTACAGCAGTAGAGTGCATGCGCATATGCGCGGGACAAAAACGTGTTGCGCGCGCATGCGCACGCCCGACGCGCGACTGCCCACATAAAAATCCGTGCATCTGCTAATACGACGCATTAATTGCTTAAGTCGGCCTCCCGACCGCCTATGGACCGGCCCCCGAGATGATTTGACCCTCGGATCAGGGTCAGCTCTGCAAATTCGGTGAATTAATGACTTAAGTGAACCCTAAACAGGTCCGTGTTTACACCGGAAGTTGGTTACGTGACCGCCTGGAAAATGCTATAAATAGCCGTGGAGACCCACTGTTTCAGTAGAGAATTCCAAGTAAAGTTACACTGTCCAGATTCAGAGCTCAGTCTTTGACAAGCCATCCATCAAACGGCCTAACTCAGAGTTCTTTCACTGTTCATTTCAGCTCTATTCGTTTTGTAAGGAAAGCACAATCTTGAGGGCCCCGAAGGACCTTCCGCTGGAGGGAGAGGGAACCCCTATCTCTGCCCTCAGCGTGTGCTTTGGTTTCGTTAATAGATCAAGCCTGGAACCATTGACGACTCCCTTGTCTCATGTTTGATATTTCTGTTTGTTTTCGAATTGTTATTCGCTTTCAACTGTTAGTTAGATTGTATTCTGTTTTGTTTTCTGCTTTCTGTTAACACCCTTGCTGCCACAGATGTTTTGCCTTGGTGAACCCAACAAGGCATGCAGAGCGGTCTCCATTTTGCTCACCTGGTGATCTATTGTCCGCGAACAGATTGGCGACTCCACTGGGGAGTCCAAAGGTATAAAATCCTCTCTCAATCGGGTTCAATTCGCTTTCCTTTTTGTTTTTTATCAACCTGCAGGCTTCCGCCGACCTACGGGACAGTCGATTCACAGGAGAATCGAGGGAAATTTGTTCGAAATTTCTTTTTTCAGTCACGAGCACAAGCGCGCGGGTTTCCCATCACATAGACGCGTGCATGCGCTCTGGTCTCTATTATAGAGCGCGCGCATGCGCTGACGCACCTCTGTTCATACTAATAGCCGCGCATTTGAACCAAATTTTTCATTGGAAGGTTGGATGTGGGGAAACTTAGTTTCCTTCTCAAGAATGATGTCATGCATGCTCTAAATACTGCACCAATTAGACCCCTCAACTTATAAAGGGGATAATCTAGCAAACATAGGCACTTAGGTGGATAAAAATCATTTTTCCCTTATTTGCTTTTCGCCACGTGGATGGCTTGCTTTGATTTATATTCTAAGTTAAACATCAATTCTAAACACATCTAAACTCACATTCGAGACTAAAAGTTGCAAGTAACAATCTTGAGTATGCTCTTCTCTCACGCCATCAAGCGATCTTGAGAATCAGAAAAATATTGCGAAAACGATCTCATCTCCCTTTAACAAAATTTCAAAAACTTTTAGGAGAGGACAACGGCTCTTTCGAGACCCCTCTTAGTTTCATTTTTCAAACGCATTCTTGTAACGGGCCCATAGATGCCCACATGTCAACAAAGCTAGAATAGTGTTTGAATTTTTGGTTTCTTAGATCAGAAAACTAGTAGAGTTTAAAAGTTTGTAACGGGCCCACACATGCCCACATGTTCAATCTAGGATAGTTTCATGCTTTTTCTAGATTAACTCACACATAGGGAGTTAAAGGATAGTAACGGACCAC
>JZKD02S0471361.1:94342-115091 GCA_000966675.3 Picea glauca
TACCATATCGGAATCTCAGGTATCGGCAATTGGTGAAGAAAATTCGAGGGTCTTTGACTCATGACTCGCGAGGTTGCGAGTTGTGAAAGGTGCTTGCATTTAGGTCCGTATGTGGTCCTATCAAGAGAGGGACTAAAGAAAGGGAGCTAGTGCTTTGTCATTAAGCGGCGGGTAGATCTGGATGGCCAGAATATGCATGCCCAGATATACGGCCAGGGTTTCATTTTCGGAGCCCCCTCGCCATTGTACCTTTAAGAGTTGGACTCACTTGTATCGCTGAGTCGCGAAACACAAAAAGGTGCCTGGTTTGTTTGGCCTTTGGTCCTAACCCATGATCACAGGGAGGTGAGCAGGGAAGAACTAGCCCGTGTTAGGCCCCCATAGGAATTCAAGGATTCTGTCCGTTGAGGAAAAGAGAAAAAAATTATTATTCCATAGTGGGTGTGTTACACACCATCACCAAGGTTGTGGGTGACATTGATTTTGAGCTCAATGTTCCCCCCTTCCTTGGCTTACACTTAGTGTTCAATGTGGACCTCCTTCATCCATATTTTCGACCATTATTGAACACCTCAGAGATCGCAGAACAATTGACACCAACAAATCTCAACCTTGACTACATGGAACATGCATCCACTGATTAGATCATGAACACATAGGTCAAAGGCACTCACCAATAGAGGAACCATCTTTATCGGGTTGTCAAGGTAGGGAAACTACTGCTTTAAGGTAAGTGGCTCACCTGGGGCCAAATTCAGCAGAAATTTCCTCACCTGATGGGGGAACTCAATGTAATGGAGATCATTTCTTCCTAAGGGGGGAGGACAGATCTTGGTGGATGTTCGTGGCCACCCACCTATTCCAACTGGCTCATCTTGATAGTTTTGAGTTTAACACGTTTCTCTGTAATGATGAAATTTCTTTGTAATTGTGGGTTCTGCACTTCCAGGGTTGTCTTGAAGCCCTACACAACATCTAGGTGGATACTAGTGGCCTCCCACCTATTCCAACTAGCCTATTTTGGAAATTTTCATGTCAGTACATCTTTTTGTACTCTCAGGGCCATTTTTAGGCCCTAAATAATGTTTTTTGGGCTTGCCACAGTCAAATTGTAAACATAGTCAACTTTTGACAACATAATATGTAGTTCTCGAAAATACCTTTCCAACAGGCTATCACACGCCTAAAACGGAGATCATATGCAAAAGTTATGACCCTGGGAAGTTGAGGTACCAACTTGCCCATCAGGGCCCACATAACTTTTGGTGTTTCATCTCCTAGGGTTAGGTTTTTGGGATTTCTATGGTTTTGGCTTTCATGATTAATGTTAAAAATTCCTCTACAGCCTCATTGTAATCATTCTGCTCAGACGAATGTGCATATATGTCACATCTCTTCTTAGAGATAGCTACCACCATTCGAGCAAGTTGTTTTTAGTTCTGCAGTTTTACTGTTTCAGCCTATTTTCCTTATTCAATAGAAGTTATTGTTCACTGGATATATGTTGTTGTTTTATGTATCTCTTTGTTACTGTATTCAACTTGTGATTCATTTTGTTCTTCTCATAAATCTAGATCAGACCAAACCTAATTCTTTCCTTGGAAAATATATATATTCCAAGGAAAACCTCACGAGGAAACCCAGGGGATTCTTCCCCTGTTGATGTACATTAATGTGCCTCACCTAGGGGGATTCGAACTAGGCACCCACTAACACAAAACTAGTCATATTCCTAACAACATTGGTGGCAATTGATTGGGCTAACCCATTGTGTTATTCTCAATATATATATATATATATATATATATATATATATATATATATATGGGCACTCGCATGAAGTTGATGGTTGAAAAAGTCGCAATGGGGTGCATAGGAACACGCACACATAGGAATGCACCCGCATTCTTGGAAATGTGCACATGCTCCTAATCTTATATCCTCAGTGCTCCTCAAACCTCCATGCATGTTTTCCAACTCATTTTTTTAGGAACACATGTGCATTCCTAAGCAGGAGCACGCATGCACTTTAGAATGTGCATGTGTTCCTAAGTAGGAGTGCAAACACACTTTGGAATGTGTGGGTGTTCCTAAGAACATGTGTGCATTTCTAAGAAGGAGTGTGCACATGTTCTAAAGCATGTGCATGTTCCTAACCTACCATGTTTTCACCTAGCGTTCATGTTTCCTCCCATGACCATGTCCAAGGCCCCAAGACCCATACCTAATGTTCAAAAATGTCATTGGTACCTATATACATAGTTAAAGGAAAAGGATGCCCTTAATAGGTTATTTATGGTGGCTGAAGGTGTCCTTCTTGGCCATAGAATCCTAGAAGCTTCTTGTAGGGACTAACTCTTGGGTTTGTTCCCCTAACCATATCTAGGGTCGAGAGACTCATACTTAATGTTCAAAATCTCATAATATTGAATATTCCAATCCAGAGACCAAGGATACCCTCGAAAGGTCTTTTGTGATGATTCAACATGTTGTTGTTGGCCCTAGATTCCTAGAAGCTTCCTTTATGACCTAGGGCATGGGTTTCCTCTCTTGATCATGTCCAGGGAACCAAGACCCATACCCAATGCTCAATTTTCTTTATGATGCCCATATTCCTACTTGAAGGCCAAACATCCCCTTGAGAAGTCTTCTATGGTGGTTTGAGGTGTCATTCATGACCCCCGAACCATAGAAACTTCCTAAAACCTTGAGAGGTCAGGTGTGGTGGTTTAATGTGTCATGTTTGTCCCTGGATTCCTAGAAGCTTTGTACTTTGACTAAGACTTGGGTTTCCTCCCTTTACCATATTAAGGCCTTAAGACCCATACCTAATGCTCAAAACCTTATTAGGGAACTAACATCCTTTATTATATGCCAAGGATACCCTCTACAGGTCATGTGCAGTGCTTTGAGGCATTTCTCATGGATTTGGATGCCTCAAAGCTTTCATCAGGACCTAACCCATGAACTTATTCCCTAGCAAAGGATGTCCTCGAGAGGTCATTTGTGGTGGTTCAAGGTGTCATTCTTGACCCTAGAATCATACAAGATTTGTTTAGTTCCTAACACTTGGGTTTGTTCCCTTAACCATATCCAGCGTCCAGAGCATCATACTTAATGTTCAAAATCTCATAATACTAATTGTACCCATTTGTGTTACACACCAAAATGTCACACATAGGTGTCACATCTTTTACACACCTTAAGTGTCGCAAAGTGTCATAAAGTGTCGTATGCACCTTGCTAAGTGTCACATGCACTTTTGCAAGTGTCATATGCACCTTACTAAGTGTCACATGCACTTTTGCAAGTTTCATATGCACCTTACTAAGTGTCACATGCACTTTATTGAGTGTCATAAGTGTTGACACCATGACTAAATGTTGGTTGTGTTCCCTAAGCCATGGTGAATTAGAAAACATTGAGAAAATGTCGAAACCTAACCACTTTCCCTAAGTTTTGAGCCTTGTTTTACCACTAATGCCACCCTTCCCATGTATAGGGAGCGTTAACGCTCCCTAATCAACTATGGGGGAATGTTACTAATGCCCTATAGCCAGTGTTGGGGGAGGGTTAGTTCAGTTAGAGCTAATCCACCTTTTTTTGTGGGAAAATCCTGAGATATATTTGTATGGTTATGTTCAAAGGATGACTCATACACTTGATTCATCCACATTCCGTCCATTTTGGGTACTAAATCCTAACCTAAGGAGTGAATATCTCAACCATTCCCTTGAAATGTTATGGTGGTTAAACCTCTCAAGTGATATATAAACAATGCCATTCATCGGTTAAGGGGGGGAGGAATCCATTGAAGTATCATCATTTTGATCTGAAGACAATCATGCAAGGGCTGGACTGGAGAGCTTGGAGAATATTGTTGTAGCATCAAAGGTGATTTGTAAGTGCCTTCTATTGATATTATGGTAGCTTCGGGAGGTATGAACCTCTATTGTGACCTATGACAAGATTAGAATACACCGGAAGGAAGCAAAGAAGTGAAGGAAACCCTAGACAAGTTGTCAGTTGGATAAATACATTTAATATGAATTTATTAATACCCAGAAGGAGAAGTCGGACCCAATTAGCCTGCTCAGTTCACTATAAATACCGGGTGCCAGTTCTCATTATTCATCATCTCAGCAGTTGCAGAGAGAGCCAAATCTGCGCAGGTAGTGGCAGTGTTGATGCACAAGTTTCTCGGAAAGTGTGCACTAGCTGCGGGGTGGGATTAGCTGAACATCTTGGTTGCTATTCTTGCTTGGTACATTAGCCTCTCTTCGCTATTGGATTGCTACCAGGAATTCTCTTCTCTGTCAAGGTCAAGGTGGTCGGAGGGTGGCTTCGGCCTATGGTTGGGTGACGAGTGTATCGTCAATGGTAAAACAAGCACAGTCTTTTATATTCTAACAGGTTATGGGCCCACACCTCTGTCATTCAGTCTAAATGCTGGAAGGAAGCATAGTCTCTAGAATATTGAGCTCGTTGAAGAACTGTCACTAGGGTTACTAGCAGGAGCAACTTCCAAGACATTACAGCTAGGGTTACTAGTAGGTGGAGTTGCAGAAACCCTAATTCTCTTGTTGAAGCACCTTGAATGAAGGGATTGACCTAATCTATGAATAGATCAGTGCACCCCAACCCAACGCATCTCCTAGAACTCTCAAAAGGCCAAAATGTGAAGCTTGAATTTCTGGTCAAAACTAGGGTTTGACCAAGTCAAAGCAACCATGACTTATTTTATGAAGTCAGAGAAGAAGTTAGATGGAGCCTCTAACTTTAGAGTATGGAAGACAAGGATTGACCTCATCCTTGCCAAGAATAAAGTGTTGGATATCGTGAAACCAGAGTTTGAAGAAGGAAAAGAGAAGGAACCGCAGAACGTTGCAGCTATGGAGAAGTTCAAAGGCGTTGACATCAATGCCATGAGCATCATTGTGGATTCTATAAAAGACCACTTGATACCCTACATCTCCCATATTGAATCATCAAAGAATATGTACGATGCCCTAAGAAATCTCTTCTCAGTCATAAACATTGGACAAATAATGAGTCTGAAGAATGAGCTCCGTGACATGAAGATGAATGATGATGATAGCATAGCATCATACTTTGTGAGGATATCTTAGTTAAGAGATCAACTACAAGCTATTGGAGAAATAATTTCAGAGAAGGAATTGGTAAACATAGTACTCGATGGTATTCCCAAGACGTGGGATGCATTTTCCGCAAGCATGAACACAAGGAAGGAGTATCCGACATTTGAAGAAATTTGGACTCGTTGTGCTCAAGAAGAATCAAGGATCAGTGCAAAAGATAAACCCCAAAAGAAGTACGATGATCAAGCCTTCACAGCAAGATTCAAGAACTTCATAAACAAAGGAAGTTTGGTTCAAGAAGGAATCCAAATCAAGAGAAAGACATTTCAAAAATACAATGCTTCAATTGTCGAAAGTATGGTCACTTCAAGAATCATTGTCCTGAGCTAAAGAAAAGGAAAGAGAAACATGAAGCATCAGTTGACGAAGAAAAGGAACCTACAAAGAAGACTAAGTAGGATGGAAGAGACTTCTTCTTCTAAAAGGTAACAACACTCTTCTTATTCCCTGTACATATCTTGTGTCCATCATCTCTGTACATATCTTGTATATCTATCTCTTGGAAGATAATGTGTTCCAAGAAGAACTATACCTATGGAAGAACAACAAGAAAATAATGGATATCATTAGATAATACACATGAAAGGATGAAATACAAATCATGTGGAAGCTACTGCAAGATAAACCGAATCAATAATGAAGAGACTTAGAAGAAGCAAAGACAAAAAGAAGTCAGCAATTGAGAGGAAATTGGAAAAAGACTTATGACATTTTGTAGAAGGAAACAAGACTGAAGTGTGGACTCTGTTAGAAAAGAGAGCCAATTATATATTGCAGAAAATAGTAAGGATGCAGATGGAAGCGTGGACTCTATTAGACAGAGGGAGCCAATCATATGCACTCATACATGAAGCAAGGATTAGGAGGGAGATAATCCTATGATCCATTGAAGATGATGAAATATATATATATCCATGATATCATCCATGAAAAATAGTACGTGTTCAGTTCAACCAGACTTCTCCAAAGAAAAGTGTTAAAGTATCCTTGGTTGTCCATTTCACATCCGTGATCCTATGATGAAAGAAAGAAGTGAAATCTTTAGGGCATGAAATCTATAAGAAACTCCATGGACCTAAGATTCAAAGAAAAACATGAGGAAGAACATGAAGATTCCAAGAAAGAAGAGAAGCCTGAACAACCAGTCATTATATCGAGAATCACAAGGTTACCAGCATGACATGAAAGAAATTAAGTAGAACTGAAAGATGTGATGAAGAACAGTGTATGGAAAACTTATGAATGAAAGCATTACAAGATCCAGAACTAGAATTTCTCCCAGATGGAGGGAGAAGACTATGATGATTGCTCGTTCTGGTAAACCAGACTACCTCTACATGAGTCATTATATAATCTATGGTTTGGAGTTCTACATCAAGATGAATGCAAAGACTGTTCTATAGAGAAATTGAACAAAGAACGTATGAAGAGAAACCTCAAGATATCGAGGCATACCAGGAAGAGATCCTTGTATACAGATGGAAGAAAACTTGATGGAGAATCTCCAATGCACAGCAGAAGCATGGTGAAGAATATTTATAATAGAGATATTGTATCAGAATAAATACTCAAAAGATCAAGATGATGGATTGCCAATCCATGACAAAGATATCATAATGACAAAAGAAGTGCCACATGGATATGTTCCAGTTTTCCAACAATGATATACTTTATTGATCAGAGCCTTCAGGGAAAACCAATGCCCCATAATAAAGTACATTCAAAATCGAGCATTACATTATCCATGATGAATTCCAGAAAGGAGAAAGTGGTTCTCAAATACATATCTCCACAAATGAGCAGATAAGAAGACATTTTGGTAAAGCTTCTATCCTATATGAAAGAGTTTGCGTACTCAAGATGTAGCTCATGGAGACGACTTCCTTATTGAAAAAGGAAGATATGAATTCCAGGTTAGGAGGGAGCACTAGAAATATTATTGAAACATTTATCTTTGTGATTGAAAAATAGTCCAGATTGGACAGATGCTTTCCTGTTCGGAAAGTGGATTGTGATTTCTGACGGATAGTGACTTCCCGTTGTGGTTAACATGGGAAGTAGTCTGATTGTTGATGTATCATAGACAACGACTTCCCATTGTGGTTAACATGGGGAGTGGTCTAGGGAAGTCTCTCTTCTTGAGGGTTACTCAGAAGACTGGCCCGCCTCGCCAGACAACGATTTCTCATTGTGGTTAACATGAGGAATGGTCTGTTTTGGAGGTTGATACAGGATAGTCTTTTCCTCTTATGGTTAACAAAGGAAATGGTCTGGACAGTCATTCCTTAGGGTTATACATTATATCCAGGGTGCACTTTGATTAGTGTACGAAGAATGGCCTAGGGTGGGGAATGGTCCAGGTTTAACAATCAGGGACAAACATTCCTTAGGGTTTATACATTCTCTCCAGGGTGCACTTTGATTAGTGTAGGAGGAATGGCCCAGGGTGGGGAATGGTCCAGACAGAGATATTCCTTACGGTTTATACATTCTCTCCAGGGTGCACTTTGATTAGTGTAGGAAGAATGGCCCAAGGTGAGGAATGGTCCAGGTTAAGAAATCAGAAACAATCATTCTTCCTTCTTTGAGAAGAATAGGGAAGATAGCCCATTGTTGATGTTCTATATTGAGGGAAGATATTCTTTCAGATCTCATAGATCTGAGTGAAATATTGTCCTAGATGATTCAGTTTATATCATAACATTGTTTTTGTACAGGTTGATATCAGATGGTTGTTATGAACACTGTATGACAGTAGGTGTATACTACTGTGGTGGATGTGTTCCACTGTTCGTGACTATATGTTATTGATCAAGTACTTATTTGTTACTTGGTGTGGTAGTGTACCACTGGATTTAATTTATGTACTACTATGGATAGACACAATTGTGCTCTATTTTGTTCTGATTACCTTGAAGACCATCAACAGTTTTGGAAATGATTATCAGCTAGATGGATGAGCAAAGGACAGAGATTTCCCAGATGGAAAATGGTTCAGAACATTTACTCTTATAGGATTAGAATATTGACTCCTGTATCACTCTATGGTGTGAGTGACTTATTCAACATCATGTCTGATTACTCAGATGGAGTATGGTTTCGAGAGATGATGCAACTAATGACACTGATGGTGATGTTGCTACTACCAGTTGTCTCCTGACAATAGAGATATACTACTGTAGTGGATTTGTTCCAATGATTGTGATTGCGTGTCACGATTTGAGTAGTTGCATACTACCATAGATAAACACAAGTGTGTTCTATTAGTTGATATTGTACCAGTTGTCATAGGAGATTATCCAGTTGGATAATAATGATGGCGATCGTGATACTACCGGTTGAATGGTCTGTTTGTGCTCAAGACCATACCTCCCTAGCTAGGAGGGAGTGTTGATATTATGGTATCTTTTGGAGGTATGAACCTCTATTGTGACCTATGATGAGATTAGAATACTCCGGAAGGAAGCAAAGAAGTGAAGGAAACCCTAGACAAGTTGTCGGATGGATAAATATATTTAATATGAATTTATTAATACCCAGAAGAAGAAGTCGGCCCCAGTTAGCTTGCTCAGTTCACTATAAATATAGGGCACCAGTTCTCATTATTCATCATCTCAACATTACAGAGAGAGCCAAATCTGCACAGGCAGTTGTAGGCAGTGCTTGTTTTGATGCGCAAGTTTCTGGGAAAGTGTGCGCTAGCTTCTGGGTGGGATTATCTTATCATCTTGGTTTCTATTCTTGATTGGTGCATTAGCCTCTCTTGGCTATTGGATTGCTACCAGGAATTCTCTTCTCTGTCAAGGTCAAGGTGCTCGGAGGGTGGCTTCGGCCTATGGTTGGGTGACGAGGGTATTGTCAATGGTAAAACGAGCACAATCTTCTATATTCTAACACCTTCTTCATTGGGTTTCCATTAATATCAAATTGGCCTATTCCTTTCACTATGATGTTCATGATAGTGTTTATTCTTAATTCAAATCAATTATAAATATATCTAGTTCTTACTTAACAAAATCTAGTAGAAGTAGAAAGGTTCGGTTGCCTCTTATTTTGCAGGTCTCTTTGGTTGTTGAAAGAATTGAAGCAACGAGGTAAAATGATGAAGCAACGAGGACAAACTTGGGGAAACAAGTAAGTCTCCCTTCTTCTATCTGTAGGTTAATGAATTAGATCTAAAAGGAAGTAGTAACCATCTGGCTTAGATCATAGTTTGATCTAAGGAGAGTTCAACATGTCTACAGGGTGAATTTATCACAACATAAAAATGGTGGCTCCACTGGGGAACGACTTTATGCAATATTCCTTATACAATATATTATGAAAAACAAAAAATATCTAGCAAGAAATGATATAATAATAATGATATATCCAGAAAAATATCACAAGAACACTAGAATAACACCAGAATAATCACGAGGAAGAGAAACTTTATTATGATAGCAATGTTCACTTGCCTCTTCGAGGGGGAAACCTCCAATAGAGAAGAGCTCTATTACAATAATCTCCAGGAAAAAATATCAAATGCCTCCTACTCTTAATTATACTATTTCTAACTTCTAAGGAAAATTCTAGAGGAAGATCTTTCTAGAAGCAGAAACTTTTATTAGTTCTTCTTACATTGTCTTATTCTTCTTTATTTATTAGGCCTTATTAATTATTGTCTTCCTTTATTAAATAGAAAAAATATCCTATTAACTAATGACCCATGGAAAGGAGTTAGGAATGGATCCTAACATGCCCTCCCCCTTCAAAAGCAACCTTTTCCTCAAGGTTGCAGGTGCATAAATTGTTGAAGTATGGTTGCAGATTCCTAGGTCGCCTCCATTAGTGTTGTGTCCTTCCACTTGATCAACACTTCCTTGATAATGCGGCCACGTAGCTGACATTCATGATTACTGAGGACTCATTTTGGTTGGAGCCATAGGGAAACTTCTTCATCTAATTCCGACAGTAAGGTTTGGACTTTGCAATTCTGGCCCACGACTTTCTTCAAACAAGAAACATGGAATACATGATGGATTTTGGAAGTAGCATGAAGGGCCAATTTGTAAGCCACATAACCAATACTCTTGATGATCTGGTAGGGTCCGTAAAAATTAGGTGCAAATTTGTGATGTCCCTGATCTTTGAGAGATGTTTTCTTGTAAGGTTGGAGCCTGAGAAACACTTGATCACCTTCTTGAAAAACCCTTTCTGAATGACATTGATCTTCCTATTTATTCATGCGATTTTGGGCCATGTGGAGGTTATCCTTCAAAGTTGCTAGAGTGGTTTTATGACCTTGCAACATTGTCAATAGATTGGACCTTGGATGTGTGAATAATATAGGTAGTGATTGTCGATGGTATTTGGCTATATACCTCTTCATATGGGGTCATTTTTGTGGCTATATCATAGAAAGTATTGTGCCAACATTCTGCCAAGGGAAGCCACTGCACCCACTGGTGTTGTTTGTCTGAAGAAAAACAATGCAAGTAGGTTTCCAAACATTTTTTGACTACTTCCATTTGGCCCTTAGAATGGGGGTAATAAGTTGTGTTCATGTTCAGTTGGGTGCCCTGCAATTTAAACAACTCTTGCGAAAATGTGTTGGTGAAAGTTGGGTCAGGATCAGAGACAATAGAGGTTGGCATGTCATGTAGCTTGGAAATATGATCAAGGAAGACTTGTGCTATGAGTGTCGGTGTGAAAGGGTGAGGTAAGGGACAAAAATGAGCATACTTGGAGAGGTGATCAACCAAAACCATGATGACATACTTGTTCCCTACTTTAGGAAGGCCCACTATAAAATCCATGGATATTTTGGTCCATAGAGAAGATGGAATGGGTAATGGTTGTAGGATGCCTGGAGACTTGATCGTTTCACCTTTATTACATTGGAACACCTCACATTCTGTGACAAATTGAATTATATCCTTCTTCATGCCTGCCCAAAAAAAAGAACAATGAGCGTGAGGATATGTCTTTTGGAAGCCCGAATGACCTGCTATAGTTGAGGAGTGAAACTCTTTTAAGAGTCAGGGCTTGAGTGCAGAGGAGGGTGAGATAACCAGGCAATCCTTATATCAGAGAATATTATCCTTCCAAGTGTAGCCAATGGAGGGATTGTAAATTTTAAATTTGTGAAGTAAAACAATGCATATAGATTCTTAAGCAAAACATAATTTAATCAATGGCTCATACACAAAGTACACAGAGATTTATACCGGAAACCCTCAACCGGGGAAAAACCTTTCTTATATTCATTATATCAAATTTCACCATTCACCATACAATATATACAATTTTTTTAGGTATTCCGTAGATACCAAAACCCTAATCCCTTAATCCGGGATTAATTTAGAAAACTACTAAAAATAGCAAAAACCGCCCAATTAAAAATTCGGGGCAGCATTGGCCCCAGGCTACTGAACGATGCACGTAAACAAGGGGGGGCATACCTGTCTCCCCTTGGGACTCCCCTAGGAAGAACCTAATGCACACAACACAAAGAGCTCTACTAGAGGGATCGTCAGACGTAGTTGTCGAATCTGACGTGCCCACACACACACATGCAAAGAATATAACACATACCTAACATTCTCCCACTTGTTGTTTTCTTTGCATCCATGGGTCCACATGATTATATAGTCAACAATCTAGGGCAGCAATGCCCATTGTTACTCTACACCAGGAGAAATTTTCTGTGCTCATAGACTTTGTCAATGAATCTACAACATTATTCAAAGTGTCAACCTTTTCTAGCAACACCTTCTCTTCCTCAACCATGTCTCTCACAAAGTGATACTGAACATCAATATGCTTTGTCTTTGAATGATAAGTTGGGTTATTTGCCAGGAATATTGCACTTTGACTGTCACAATCTAATCTCACTGCTTGTTGTACCAACTCAATACCTAAACACACTCTCTGTAACCATACTGCTTCCTTGCTTGCATGAGTGGTTGCCATGTATTCAGCGTTTGTAGTTGAGAGTGCCACTACAGCCTATATTTTTCTCATCTAATTGATTGCTCCTCCAAATAGGTTAAACACATACTCACTTGTAGATCTTTTGTGATCTAGATGTCCAACCCAGTTTGCATCAACAAAGCCATGTATGTCCACCACTCTATCCAATCCTGGTCTTCCTTGGTAGCACAATCCATAATTGGTAGTGCCATGAAAATACCTGAAGACCCTCTTTATTGTTGTCCAATGCTCCTTCCCTGGTTTTGACATATACCTTCTCAAAACTCCCACTGCATGTGCAATGTCTGGTCTAGTAGAGACTATTGCATACATCAAACTACCAACTTCACTGGCATATGGAACATGGTACATGTCCTCTTCTTCTTCCTGTGTCTTGGGACACTGATTTGCAGATATATTTACACCTATAGGAATAGGAACCTTGGCCGGTTTACTTCCATGCATATTAAACCTCTGCAATATTGTCTCAACATATTTTCTCTGATTCAACCAAAGTTTCAGGTTTGCACAATCTCTTTTAGTCTCCATTCCAAGAATGAAGTTAGAAACACCGAGATACTTCATGTCAAATTTGGAGGATAGCTGCGATTTCACCTCCTTGATAACATCCATGTTATTTAATACCAACAACATGTCATCAACATACAACACTACATAGATGAAGTGATTACCAACCTCCTTAGAATATACACAGTGATCAGCCCTGCTTCTCACAAATCCCAATCCAAGGATGTATGTGTCAAAATTTTGGTACCACATCCTAGGTGATTGCTTCAGACCATATAGTGACATCTTTAGCTTATAGACCATCTCTTTCTTTCCCTTCACTACAAATCCTTATGGTTGCTTCATGTACATTTCTTCTTCCAGATCCCCATGTAGGAATGTTCTCTTCACATCCATCTGTTCCACTTCAAGATCAAAATCAACAGCAATAGATAAAATAAATCTAATATAAGTTAACTTAGCAACAAGAGAAAAAATCTCACCAAAGTCAATTCCCCCTACCTGGGAATAACCTTTTGCTACTAACCGAGCTTTGTATTTCTCCACTTTTCCTTCTGCATTAAACTTCTTCTTAAACAACCATTTTCTACCAATAGATTTTCTTCCAGCTGGCAACTCAACTATATCCCATGCCTTATTCTTATCCAAGGCATCCATTTCTTCAACCATGGCCTTCTTCTAGAGTTTACTATCCTCTAAATTCACTGCTTCCCTGACAGTTCTGGGATCATCATCAGTAATAGATAAAGAAAAATTGGAATAGAAATCAAGTGGACTATACCTTTCCGGTTGCCTTTTATCTCTCACTGATCTCCTCAATATTGGGGTATGAGGTTATTCTTCTTCTTTTGCTTCCTCTTCTTTAGATGATTTAGATTTTGCATCGTCCAACTCAAGCTCTATTTTCTCAGGTTTGTCTTGTGTTGGTAGGAATTCCTATTTGGACACATCTTTTACCTCTCTGAAAACAACATCTTGACTGTAAACAATCTTCTTGGTTTCTGGGTTCCAAAGCTTATAACCTTTCACATCATCTTTATAGCCAATAAAGATACACTTTTCAGCCTTTTTATCCAACTTACCTCTATTTTCCTTTGGAACAAGTACATAAGCATCACAACCAAACACTCTAAGATGTTGAAGAGAGGGTTTCTTTCCAGACCATACCTCGTGTGGAGTTTTATCATCCAACACTGATGAAGGTGATCGGTTGACCAGGTAACATGTTGTACCCACTGCCTCTACCCATAATTCTTGTCCTAACTCGGCACCAATGAGCATGCTCCTTGATTTTTCCATCAGTGTCCTATTCATCCTTTCTACAACTCCATTCTGCTGAGGAGTGTATGGAGTAGTCTTCTGCCTTGCTATACCACACTTCTTACAGAATTCTTCGAATTCATTTCCATAGAATTCTCCACCATTATCTGTTCTCAATACCTTTATTTTCTTCTTTGTCTGATTTTCTACCAGAGCCTTAAACTCTTTAAATTTATCAAATACCTCATATTTCTTTCTCAGAAAATAAATCCATGTGTTCCTTGAGAAATCATCTATGAATGAAACATGATACATAGATTTACTTAGGTATGGAACAAAAACAGGTCCAAACACATCACTGTGTATCAACTCTAAGATCCCCTTTGCTCTTGTAGCACCAGATGAGAATATTACTTGATTCTATTTACCATATATGAAATGTTCACGGAAATCAAAATCCAGAGTGCAATTAGACATACCTTCAACCATACCTTTACCGTGTAGTGTTCGAAGGCCCTTTTCTCCACTATGCCCCAGTCTTTGATGCCACAATATGGTCTTCTTTTCAGGGACAATTATTTTCTTTTCTCCTTCATCTCTCTTCTCAGGGACAACAGAAATGTTACACCCATTAATATAAGTGCTTCCCAACAACTTGTACAGAGTTCCACATTGAACTCCCCTCATCAACACCATTGCTCCTCGTACCATTTTTCAAGTGTTCTTTCCAAATATAGTATCCACTCCTACATCATCCAACTTGCTTACAGTTATTAGGCTCCTGGCTAGTTTTGGAATGTGCAGAACCCCAGGGAGAGTTCTAATCCTTCCATCTTTTAGCAACAAATTAATCCTTCCACATCCCATGATTTTGGCTATCGAGTAATCTCCTAGGAATACATCACCACCATCGTATTTTTCATATTCAGAGAACCACTCCTTGTGAGGAGTCATATGGTATGATGCACCTGAGTCGATCAACCATACATCACAATCTGCATGTGTACCTGTAGATGCTAGGTAAACATCACCTCCTTCTTCAGTGGAGGTTTTTGACTCTGTGGAAGAGGTACTATCAGATCCCTTTGGTTTATCAACCTTCTTAGACTTGCAATGTTTCTTATAATGCCATGTTTACCACACTTCCAACATTTCCTCAAAGATTTTCTTGGGGACTTAGATCTACCTGTAGATTAAGATCTCCCCCCCAAAAGACTTACTAGGATTCCTGTCTTGGGTATGACCTCTTACAAATAACGCATCTATGCTATGAACATCCATGATTTTCTGCCTCATCTCTTCAGATAACAAGGATGCAACAACATCCTCATACTTCAATGTAGATTGAGTGGTACTACCTATTTCTACAACCGGATTATCCCAAGAGTCTAGCAAAGAACATAACAAAGTAATACACTTATCTTCTTCTGCAATCGTACTATTAACATGGACAAGTTGACTTACCAAAGTATTAAAGGCATTTAGATGTTCTGTCACAGAATCTCCATCTTCCATCCAAAGATGATACAAATTCTTTCAAAGAAACAACTTGTTTACCAGGGACTTTGATTGATACAAATTCCCCAACTTATCCCATAGTTCCTTGGCTATAGATTCTCCTGAGACATTCAACAACACTGAATCTTCCAGGCAGAGTCGAATAGTACTCCTTGCTCTTCTGTCCAACTTCTCCCAATCTTCCTTCAACATACCAGCAGATGGTGTACTAGTAGTTTATGTACTAGTAGGTTGTGTACCAGTCGACTGTGTGCCAGTAGGCTGCGTACCAGTAGGTTGTGTACCAGGATCCACAACGATCCATTGTTATTTCTATACAAGAATGTCCTCCATATTGAGCTTCCATAGCTCAAATTTTTTACCATTGAACTTCTTTATCTAGATTCTAGATGAGCTCGCCATTCCTCTTTCTATACTCGAATCTCCACTTCAAAAGTTCCCACTAAACCCAAGTTTATCACAGACCCAAGATAAACTTGATCTATCAAGACCGAGCCAAACCCTCAGCAACAAAGGCGTCCCTCTGAAGCCAAAAATGAGCTCTGATACCACATGTAAGTTTTAAACTTGTGAAGTAAAGCAATGCATATAGATTCTTAAGAAAATGGAATTTAATCAATGGCTCATACACAGAGATTTATACCGGAAACCCTCAACTGGGGAAAAACCTTTCTTATATTCATTATATTGAATTTTACCATTCACCATACAATATATACAATGTTTTTAGGCATTCCGTAGATACCAAAACCTTAATCCATTAGTTCGGGATTAATTTAGAAAACCACTAAAAATAGCAAAAACCGCCCAAAAAAAAAAATCGGGGCGTTGCGCATAACCAGGGGGGCCATACCTGCCCCCCCCTAGGAAGTTCCCGGTGCACACGACACAAATAGCTCTACTAGAGGGATCGTCAAACGCAGTTGTCGAATCTGACGTGCCCACACACACACATGCAAAGAATATAACACATAGCCAACAGGGATTAAGTTCTTCCTGAAGATGCTGAATCAATTTGGAGGTAGTCGGGTGTGTTAGCCACTTTTGGCACACTTCTTCAATCCAATCAAGGACTAGTAAAGATAACACAAAGAGGGAGTCATCCTCCTCATGTTGTATTGACAATGCATCTTCTACTATGTTATCTTTTCCCTTTTTGTAGATGATTTCATAATCATAACCCAACATTTTTTCCAACCGCTAATTTTGTTCTCGGGATGATAGTCGCTGCTCCAAAAAATATTTTAGGCTATGGTGATCTATTTTAGTTTGAAAATGACATCCCAAGAGATATGTTCACCAGGTGTGCACTGCATGGAGAATGGCCATAATTTCTTTTCCATACGTAGATCGACCCAGGTTGGGACCACTCAATGCTTGGCTAGTAAATGCCAAGGGTCGACCATCTTGGGTGAGAATTGCACCTATACCCATGCCAGAAGCATCCGATTCCACCAAAAAGGTTTTGTTGAAGTCAGGAGCTGCTAGGATAGGGGTCATGCACATGGACCACTTTAATTCTGTGAAGTCTTGCTTAGCAGTAGGTGTCCAATGAAATGCATTCTTATTAAGGAGGTCAATCAAGGGATTAGCAATTTTTCCATAATGGTTGAATTTTTTTTTGTAATAGCCTGTGAGACTTGGAAAACCCCTTAGGCGCTTTAAGGTCATTGGTCATGACCATTCTTACGTAGCTTGTATCTTTTTGGGGTCCACTTTTACCCCATGTCTGTTAACAATGTGCCCCAAGTATTCCACTTAGTTGGCACCAAATGAACATTTGGTATTTTTGACAAACAATTGGTTTTCCTACAGCAAGTGAAGGACTTTGTCCACATGAAGAAGATGGCTATCCTAGGTGCGGCTATAAATAAGGATGTCATCAAAGAAAACCAAGAAAAAATTCTGAAGGTAAGGTTTCAATAGTTTATTCATGAGACTTTGAAAGGTGGATGGAGCATTGCAAAGGCCAAAAGGCATGACCAAGAATTCATAATGTCCCTCATGAGTTCTGAAAGCAGTCTTCAGAATATCGACCTCCTTCATCTGGATTTGGTGATAACCAGATCAAAGGTCTAATTTGGTGAATACAATACAAGCACCTTGTAGTTCATCCAGCAAATCATCAATGACAGGAATGGGAAATTTATCTTTGATGGTTAGTTTATTCAAGGCACAAAAAATCAGGGTACATGTGCCAAGTACCTTCTTTCTTTAAAACTATCACCACTGGTGAAGAATATGGACTCATACTAGGGCAAATTACCCCTGCCTCCAGTAACTCCTATACCATCTTTTCTATTTCATTTTTCTGAGCAAAGGGGTATCTGCAGGGAAATACATTGGGGGGTTGACTTCTTGGAAGAAGAGGGATGCTATAATCATGCTCACCCCTAGAAGGAGGTAAGGCTTAGGAAGCTCAAGTATCTTGGGATACTTTTCTAGGATGAGTTTCAGGCTAGGAGGAACTACTTGAGAGACTTGTTCAGTGACCTAGATGGTATTAAAATGATAAATCACACCATTGTGGCCTTTCTTCAAGATTTTTTCCATCCTGTGAGAGTTGATGATTTCAGGAAAGCCCCCTTGGAGACCCTTGAGAGTATAGGGGTGACCATCTTGGTTGAAGCTCATATATAATTCTTGATAATCCATGGTGATCGGCCCCATAGTGCAAAGCTATTCCATGCTTAATACAATATCACAACCACCCATGGAAATAGAGAACATGTGGGTTTTCAGATGGCAATCACCCATTTGGAGTTTGGCATTCTCACAACGGACTCCACACTTCATAGTACCACCATTAGCGATAAGGATTTGAAAATTAGAAATAGGGTGGACATAAAAATGGAGCTCATCAACGAGCCTACGATGAATAAAACTATGGGTGCTACCACTATCAATCAACACCACAACTGACCTATGTTTAATGTATCCCTTGATCTTCAATGTCTCTGGGGTTGAAATACCTGAGAGTGCATGAAGTGAGATGACGGGCTCCATGGATTCCATCGACGTGACAACTTGATCTTCGACATGATCACTTAGTTGAGCCTCCTCTTGGTCTGAAACCTCATCTGATGGGGTGTTGTCATAGGAAGAGGAAGTTGAGGCATCAATCTAGAAGAACTTTTGTTCTCGACATTTATTCCCTGGTGCATACTTTTCATCACAATAGTAGAAAAATCCTTGCTTGCAATGTTCTGCCATTTTGGCGGGAGAGAACTTTTAGACCTTCAAAGTTTGGGTTGGAGCAGGGGTAGCTACTAGGCAAGGATGGTTGGTAAATGGATCCTTCAGAGATGACACCTAGAGGATGGTGTTTGCTTCCTTGGCTAATTGACATCGATGCAACCAGGTAGTAGGATGATGCGTGTTCACATGAGCCTTGATAGCTTCTTTTAAACCACTGATGAAAAATTCCAGGTAAAATTCATCAAATAAACCCTCAGTACGGATAGCCAACTATTAAAAATTTCTTGATGAAGCTTGTGATAGAGCCATTTTGGTGTAGCTTAGTGAGTTAGCCCAAAAGTTTTGATTCCCAATCAAAACGAGCACAAACAACTTTGAAGAACATGTTCCAATTGGGATGTCCTGGATAACATTTCTTATGCCATTGCCACCATTGCCAACATTATTGATCCAGGTACAAAACCCCTACATGGATTTTGGTCTCATCATCTCGAATATCATGAAGGGAGAAGTATTGTTCCATTTGAGAAACCCACCCGACTGGGTTGAAACCATCAAATTTATGCATGTCAACTTTGGGTACCTTAGTCCAAGAAGGTGGAGAACCCCTAGGGGAGTGGGAGGACTGAGTATTTTCATAATGAGAAGAGTGAGGTTCTTTTGGGTTTGTCTCAACATTCTTAACCCAGAAGAGTTGCACCAATTCTTTGAATTTATGGACAATGGTTGTGGTGAATTCATTGTCGAGGGACTCTATGTTGCCATCAATGTGGTGTTCCAATTGGGACACTCTATCCTCCAAGGTTTCTTGGGACTGAGAATGAGTAGTAGGCATGGTAAAGGCTTAGGTAGAAGTGAAGGTGTTAGGATGGAAAAATGGGCTTAAAAATGACAGGTACCTGGGTGATTAGCACAAAGAGAGGAATCCAATGGGATAGGTCTCAAGAAAGGTGTCCCAGAGGGGGTTGGGTCTACATGAAAAAAAGGATTAAAATTGAAGGGTACCATGATGATTAGAATGAAGAGAGGAATGTAATGGGGTAGGTCACAAATAAGGGTGTTGACAGGCCCATACTTTTTTTTTTTTTTTATTCCTACAGAGTTATACTCTGAACTGAATAATAATGCAGAGGCAAAATGCCCAAATTATTAAAAGGAAAAAAGATGTAGTAATTTCACAACCGCAATGCAGACGACAAGGTTACAATGCAATAGATCTTGTATTTTCTTTTTTTGTTCTGTTCCCAAGGGTTAGGGTTTGTAGGGAATCTACAGTCAAGAGTTTTCCTTGTGCTATAGCTCTCTTATATACATGTGGGGTCCAACAGTAATACTCAACCCAATATCACAAGGCACCAACTAAGGAGGCTAGATCATACCCTTAGCTACACTGCCCGACTACTTATGTACTAGATGTCAAACAGTTGGCTTATGTTGATGGATAATTGGTATGGATTGTTGGTTTTCATTGATGTCAACTATTGGAGAGTGATATTATAGATTGATGTCAACCCTTGGAGAAAGTCTGGTAGCGAATTTTGGTAGCACAAGGTTTGGGTAATGGACCCAATTTTGTTTGATGTAAATATGACTCATTATTGTCTTGTCATGGTTGATAATAAGTACAAATGGATGAAATCCAAAGTGGTCCCCTTATGGTGAAAGCCCTCATGGGAAGATGCTTTGCGGATTGAGTTATCCTAGAAGTATGGTTAGAGAACCCATGCTTATTTGTGGAATAATGAGATGAAGGTTAGTGAAATTGTTAGTGAAACTATCCTATATGGATAGTGCTTGTCATGCCATTTCCAATGGTATGTGGAACGTCACATAACTCCTCACGGTTAAAGAGTTATGGCCATGAGAAGTTGGAGAACCTAGGTTTGGGTAATGGACCCAAGTTTGTTTGATGGATAATGGTATGAGTTTTGATATATTTTTAGGTAATACTATTCTATATGGATAGTACATGTCATTCCATTTCTGGTGGTATGTGGAACTTCACATAACTCCTCATAGTTTGAGAGTTATGGCCTTACAAAGTTGGAGAACCCTCATATGTCATCTAGAAGCCCCAAAAGGTCAAAGTAGTCAAAGTGGTTTAAGAGATTTTAAAAGGTAAATAATAAAGT
>JZKD02S0471361.1:128111-159534 GCA_000966675.3 Picea glauca
TCTGTGTGTGTGTGTGTGTGTGTGTGTTGGGGTGGTATCACCATCCCAAATGGTTACTAATAGTTTCTATTGAGATCAAGCAGGTTACAGGTTATGCTAGAGATGTTGAGGTTCTCATGCACTCTACGGTGAGCACATGTCCCCGAGTTGGAGCTAGATGTTATCCCCCACTTTTAGGGATAACTAGGAGATTATGTCTCAAGGCCCATAGGTCCTAGACATGGAGTACTGAGAGCCAGATCAACTTGAGCATGGCCCTAGAGGACCCATATTTTCTCCCTTTCAGTGCCTCCACTTTTTCAGTAACAACAACATCCATCACCTTCAACTTGGTCCTGCATCAGATATCGTTCTTTCTCCATGAGGTAATGAGTTCGGGTATCATGGTATGCGTCACTCTGATCCTAAAAACCTTTGAATATGTGCATCTAATTCCTTTTGTTTCTACCAAATTCTTGGATATTATACTTTTCCACTTGACCATGTTTGGGGGGAATGACAGGATGCCCTAGCAAACCTATGTCCATAGGTTTTGAGTTGTCATTGGGGGGATTTCTAAAAATCCATCATCCGTTCCCATCATACATACCACTTTCCATCCCTTTTCCCACTCATCCATCCCATTACATTTGTCTGGGCATTGGGTTGGCCAATCATTTAAGGGTTGCACCTTCCCTTTTGGGAAGAAGGGGCTAAAGGCCTAAAAGGTAAAAGCAAGCTGGGAAAAGATAAAAGCCTAAAATAAAACCTCAAGATGTTTCACCCAGGGATCCCTAAGAAAGCAATAAAAGGCTTCTCAGTAAGAAACAAGAGAGACCCAATAAAAATAATATAACAAGACCTAATCAGAGGATAGGGGGTCTCATCACGAACCAGTCTGCAAGGTCCATGGGTACGTAGCAGTATGACACTACTAGCAGTTGGTTACCATGCCAAAGTAGTTGCTCTTGGTTGCATGGCCAAGAGAAAGGGGGTCTCACCACGAGCCAAACTTCTCATTCCTATGAAAGTACATGTGGGTAACATTGCCACCACTGGTCACCACACCAGAGCAGTGTCCCCTGATTAGCTTCTTGAAGAAAAATCAATAAATAATAAATAATAAAAGGCATGAATGGGCTTGGAAACAATTGCATCCAAGACAGGTGCAACTCGCCTTCTACAAAGGCACCCACAGGTAAGCCCTTCATTTCCCTTCTTTCACTACACCCCTTGTTAGGACATCCCTTATCCACCTCACCCACTTACATGAATTGGATTAAATCCTTTCCGGAAACATCCCTTTTCCAGTGGACACTAGCCCAGTAGGATGCCCTGTCACTTTCCCCAAACTTGTATTGCAGACATGTATAATGTCTTTGAGCACTTAACTGGGGTGATATGGGTTTTATGCACATGTTTAATAATATTGATGATGAGGTGTGATTGACATTGCTATGATCCCTGTGACTTATGAACCCATGGAGGGTGTATCTGTTGATGTGCAGGATCATGCCCGATGGACAAGTACCATGTTGGACAGGTACACATGGGGACATGATTAGTTCGGACCTCCATGGGGCTGAAGAGCCCACCCTATGGATGCTGACACCCCAGTAGGGGGCAGAGACAAGGCAAAGTGTTTGTACCAAGGAAGAGTAGAAGAATCCACCAGAGGTAGCTGAACAGACTTGTACCTAGGGGGGTTGTGCCCCCTTCACTGGAACCTTGGCCTTGGAAGGCCTAGGACATCATCCAGGAGGTTCATGATGTCATCCTTTCTTCATGGATGTTTTGGCAGACAAACATGGCAGTTTGGCACGTGTGGCAGGCTAGAGAAGCCCAAGGAGGGCTAACGTTTTGCTCCAGGAGGCTACATTTTCCCTAGAAAGGGCTAGCATCACTCTATAAGGGGAATGACATCTTGCTTTAGCTTGATTAGGGTTTTGGTTTATGACATTTTAATGTAAAACAATATTTTTGTGTATTTTGGCCTTGTCATCTTTTTGATGACCTGCAAAGTAATTAAGTTCATTGCTACTGTATAAATTGAGGGTTTTTACCTTCATTTTTTCATCATCTTTCACTCACTCATTATTGAGGTCTGAAATTTACGCCCTTCTTAGGGTTATTGGCTGAAATTTTGAGGCGCACTTGTTGAAGGAAGACTTTTCTTGTCATTTCTCTTGGTGGAAGGTGTTACAACTAGGGGTTTGCTACATGGTTTCTTGGTTTATGTAAGTGAATTTCTGCAAACACTTCTTAATTGAGTGATTTTAGTTCTATTTACTTGCATATGTTATTATAATTTGTTGAATCAAACCCTAGGTGACAAGCACTAGTTAATGTCCTTGTCTCATGTCCCCACTAAGATTTTAAACCTTTTGATTTGTTGAAGAGAGATAGATACTTGCCATAGAAACACTCTATCCTTTCTTCTAGCCTATCCGTTTTACTCTTTTTTAGCTAAGAAGGAGAAAAACGAACCAAGGCATAGGGTAGCCTACACCTGGTGAGCCGTTTTTCCCTTGGGTTTGTCTAGCAACATATCACTCATAAACTCTCTTGTCTTAGATCAATCTTTTTTCAAGATAGTCATTTTTGCCATTGAGCAAAAGAAGGAGGAGAGAGCATTGAGGCCTAGGGTTTCTACACCAAAGTGAGCCTCTCTCCCCTAGGGTTTCGTTGTTGAGGCCTTGCTTTAGCAACACCTCAATACTTTACCCTCTTGTCTTTGGTCTTTCAATATTACTTAGTCCTTCAGCCTTTGCATCCTCTCTTTGACTCCATATGCCCTAGTAGTGCACTGGTGTAAGACCTCCATTGTGTTGAGCATATTGATCATACAAACAACCAACTACTTTGAACAACCTTTAACTCTACTAACCCTAACCTAGACTAATATTACTAACCCTAGTGTTGTCGTTACCCTTTTCATGATATAAACATATTTATTGCAACATCCATTTGTCTCTAAAACAATTGAATGACTAGCTAAAGTGTTGCTTCAAGTATTGCTACATTAATGATAAATCGCCATTGTTTATTGTGAAGCTTCATTAGAATTTATTGTGAAGTGATATATATATATATTGTAATCATTTCCATTGTACAACTTTGATTTGCTTCATCAATAATATTGTTATGAATTGCTTATTATCAAAAGGTCATTGATTATATGAAGTATTGACCAACAAGTAAGCTTCCATACGCCCAGTTTCTTTGTTTCTTTGTCTTGGGCATGTACTCTTCTTGGTTATTACTTCCGATTATCTTTCATCTTTATTGGCTATAAGCCAGAATTTCTGATTAGGTGGTGACTTGTGAGGGGGATTATTATCACTTAGCCTTTCTAAGCCCTTTGCCTTCTCAAAACCCCAGGTCACCGGTGTTGGCTAGATTGCAGAGTTTCCCATTATTGCCATTGATGTCAAACTTCTCATTATTGCATTTATGAGTAAGAGTTTAATTTTCATTATTTGGACTAGCAACTCACTTAACCCAATGAATAGGTGGTCAAAGGCTTAGTTAAAAATGCAAGTTATATCACCAAAGCTATAACAACTAATGTACACATGTTAAGGAAGTTTGCCAGATAAGTAAGACAAAAGTTATTGTTGGTAGCTACAACAACTAATGTACACATGTTAAAGAAGTTTGCCAAATAAGTAAGACAAAATTTAATGTTGTCAGCTAAAACAACTAATGTAAACACTTCTTGACAAAATTTATGATCTTGTTAAGAGAAAGATTAACATAGAGAAAACATAGTGTGTTCAAGAACTTGGTGATGGGTTTTTAACTGGAAGAAAAACGCATAGGTTTATTCACATTTTTCCCTGGAAGTCTATTGATCATTTGTTGGAAGAAAAACAAAGAGGTTCATTCATGTTTTTCCATGGAAGTCTATTGATCATTTGCTGGAAGAAAAACGCAGAGATTCATTCACGTTTTTCCCTGCAAGTCTATTGATCATTTGCTGGAAGAAAAATACAGAGGTTCATTCACGTTTTTCCCTAGAAGTCTATTGATCATTTGCTGGAAGAAAAACGCAGAGGTTCATTTACGTTTTTCCTTGGAAGTCTATTGATAATTTGATGGAAGAAAAACGCAGAGGTTCATTCACGTTTTTCCTGGAAGTCTATTGATCATTTGCTGGAAGAAAAACATAGAGGTGCATTCAAGTTTTTCCTAGAACTCTATTGATCATTTGCTGGAAGGAAAATGCAGGGGTAAATGTGTTATAGATCTAGATTAGAGGTATGAAATGCTTGATTGACTGAGCAGTTACATCTAAGGTATATGCATTAAATAATTAAAGGTTGTCTTTGTAACTCAAATATAGATTGAGGTCATTATTTATTGCAATGAAGTTATCCACAAATTTGATTTCTAGGTTTATAATAGAGTAAACATGAACAGATTGAGCTGATCAATTTTTAGCATTGACAGAGTGTGAACAGAGTTGCATTTGAGTAAGATGTGTGTTGGTTGAAAACAATAATAGGTTTGGCAAAGATGGAATTGATGGTTAAAAGTTTGTTTTCACATAAAGAAATTAACAAAAGGATATTGACAGTTTAAGAAGAGTGTTTGAAACAGGCTGAATCAAATACTAAAGGGAGGAAGGGAGGAGCTAGGGAGACTAACCGTCTCATTGCAAGTTGAAGCTTGCATTTAGGCAATAGAAGTTGTCTTTCAGTAGGTGTTGAAGATAAATAGGTAGTAGCTAGTAGTTGCTCAGACAAAATTTGATGTAATTGAAGTAGCTTGCTTGCTTTACATCCACAAGAAGAAGAAGAGGTTTTTCCCTTTATGGGTTTCCTCATAAATATTTTGTGTCTCTATCCATTTCATGTGATTGATGGTTACTAATTCATTTTCACTGAGACAAAATATTTATTAGGTTTTAAGCTGCATTAAAGAAGTAATTTGTGTTAAAGAAATAAAAGTGAAAATTGTGTATACAACTGATTCACCCCCCCCCTCTTAGTTGCTCAAGTTGTCCAACAATTGGTATCAGAGCAAGTTACTTCAGAACTCGGTTTAATCACTAGAAGTTTGGTATTTTATGATGGATAAGAAATCTGAATTTACAAAACATGGATTACCTCTATTTGATGGACATAACTATGCCTTTTGGAGTATCAGGATGAAATTGTTTTTGCAAGCTCAAGGAGTCGATGTTTGGCAAGCTGTGTTGAATGAATATAGTGTTCCAACAACCATTCCAACAGATGTTGCAGGTAAGAAACTTTATGAAAGAAATTCCAAAGCTATGTATGCAATACTTGGAGGTTTAGCAGGGTCAAATTTATTAAGGTTATGCACTGTGTGTCTGCAATGGAATTATGGGACAAGCTGAAAAATGTTTATGAAGGAGATACTAAGGTGAAGAATGCTAAGTTACAGTCATATAGGAGTCAATTTTAAAGTTTAAAAATGGAAGAATTTAAATATATAGCAACTTATTTCCTTCGTATTGATGAAGTAATTAATACCATGAGAGGTCTAGGAGAAAAAGTTAAAAATGCTAATATTGTACAAAAAGGTACTTAGATCTCTACCTGTAAGATCTGATCCAAAAATATCTGCTTTAGAAGAAAGAACTGATCTTGCTACTTTAGAAATGGATGAACTATGTGGGATACTAATAGCATATGAGATGAGGACCACTGGTGAGAATTATGCCAGGAAAGAAACAACTTTCAAGGCAGCAAATAAGGACAAAAAAAAGGTTGAAGCAGAAACCAGTAATTATGGGGATTCATAAGAGGATATGGAAGAAGATAATTTTGTCAAAAATCTGAAAAAGGGTACTGGAAAATACAAAGGTAAGCTTCCTCTTAAATGTTTTGGTTGTGGTAGAATAAGACATTTTGCTTCCAAGTGTCATTTCAATAAGCATTCTGATGGTGAAGAAGAAAGCAATAGAAAGAGTAAAGAATACAAGAACAAGTATAAGAAGTCTTTTCAAAGAAACTCATATAAAAAGAAAAGTCTATTTAACAAAGATGATAGTGACTCCTCAGAATTAGATGAACGTGATGTTAGCTCAGATATAAGACTTTTTATGGCTATAGAAAATCAGAATGATAAAGTTAATGAAGTAGAAGAAGGTGAAGTTGATTTGGAAGTTGAGCTTGTAAGTGCTTTGACTGAACTTAGAAAGGTAAGAAGAGAATGTAAACATTTCAAAGAAGAAATGAAGAATCTTGAAAATGAGATACAAAAATCTAACAAGTTGATAGAAAGCATTGAAACTATGATAATTAATTTAAAGCTCAAAACAGAAGAAGCTAGAGTAACTGAGGAATCACTAAACAATTTGCTTGTAGAAAAGGAAAAGGAAAATGATGGTCTGAAACTTGAAGTTGTTTCATTAATAAAGAAGGTACAAGAAAATAACATGGATGATAGCTCAAGGATTTTGAAACAGATTATTAGTAATCAAAGACCAACAAATGACAAAAATGGAATTGGTTATAAATCTGAGGCTACTAATGCAAGTACTAGTACAAGTTTTGAAAAAGAAAGTACAAGACATACAAATGTGAAAAACACTAGCAAGCAGATGGAATCAGTAAAGCAGGAAGGAAATTAGACTTCAACAATACATAGAAGAAGCTATGACAGGTACAAGAACAAGTTTGATGGCTATTGTTTCTTTTGTTACAAGTATGGACATAAAGCTGCTTTTTGCAATGCCTTTTCAAGAAACATAATTGCACATAACAGTCATGACAAATCTAGGTTTGATTATGGAAGAAGGCATGATAGAACCATTCAAAACAGTGTGAACAATTCCTATAACAGATTTGATGTTTTAAGGTTTGAGGGTGAATGTCATAGGTTTAATAATTTTGGACATGTGTCAAGATACTATCTAATGAACTTTCAGAAATTTGCTGAACCTAATTACGCTAATATGAAAGCTAGATGGTGGAAAAAAAAAGTGACCATTTAGAATCTGAAAAATGTACTCTAGCTTTACAGGCTGATCATAAAGTAAAATGGTGTGTGGATAGTGGATGTTCAAAACATATGACAGGAAGAAAACATAATTTTGTTACATTGGATGAAGGAAAAGAAGGTACAATTACTTTTGGTAATGAACAATCAGATAGGATAATTGGAAGAGGTACTGTGTGTCTAAATAACAAAAATATTATGGCTGAAAATGTTTTGTTGGTTGAGGATATGGAACACAATTTATTGAGTGTAATTCAAACTTGTGATAAAGGGCATTATATGATTTTTGATTCTAAAAATTATCAAATCAGAGATGTCAAAACAAATAGGTTAGTTGGAACAACTACAAGAACATTGAACAACATTTACATACTAGATAAGAAAAAGGAAAATTGTTATCTTGGGAATGAAGATGAAAGTTGGTTGTGGCACAAAAGGCTTGGGCATATTAACTTTGAAAATCCGATTCAGTTAAACAAAAGGGAAGCTATAAGAGATTTACATGTTATGAAGAATCTTACCAGTTCTATTTGCAAACAGTGTCAACATGGTAAACAAACTAGAGTTAGGTTTAAGACCAAAGAACACTCTACAACAAAACCTTTGGAAATAGTACATGTTGATGTTTGTGGACCTATGAGGACAACAAGATTAAATGGTGAAAGATATTTTTTGTTATTTGTGGATGACTTTACTTGAATGAATTGGATTTTTCTATTGAAAAAGAAGTCTGAAACATTCAATTGTTTTCAAATTTTCAAAGAATTGACTGAAAATGAAATTGACATGAAAATTAAATTCTTAAGATCAGACAATGGGAGAGAGTTTGTTTCTAACGAATTCAATAATTATTGTGATGATAATGGTATCAAAAGACATTTTTCTGTTACTAAAACACCTCAACAAAATGGTGTTGTTGAAAGGAAAAATAGGACTATTATGGAGATGGCAAGAACAATGCTAAATGAATCTAAACTGAGCAACATACTTTGGCCTCAAGCTATCCATATTGTTGTTCATATTTTGAATAGAAGATTGTTGAGAAATAACTATGACAAAACACCTTATCAGTTATGGAAAGGTAGGCTAGCAAGTGTAAAACACTTTAAAATCTTTGGTAGTAAGTGTTACATAAAGAAATTTGATAAAAATATGGGAAAGTTGGATTCTAGAAATGATGAAGATATTTTAGTTGGATATTCATGCTCAAGAAAAGCTTATAAGTGCTACAATTTCAAATTGAAGAAAGTTGTTGAAGCCACAGATGTTAAATTTGAAAAATCTTCATTTTCAAAATCCAAAATTGAACAGAAAGATCATCAGACATATGAAATATATGACAAACTAAAAATGGAAGAAGAATCAAGTGATATAGAGGAAACTAAATCAACTAACAATGAAAATCTGATTCCTACTTTGGTGCAGGGGTCAACTCCATCTAAGACTCCAAACAAAAGGGTCCAAATAAATCATCCTGAAGAGCAAATCATTGGTGATATAAATGTAGGTGTTGAAACTAGAAGCAAAAGGCAAGAATCTAGTTCAAATCACGAACATGTATCATTACTCTCTTTGTTTGAACCCAAGAATGTTGAAGAAACAATCAATGATGAATACTGGATTAAAGCAATAAAAGAAGAGATTATTCAAATAGAAAAGAATGAGACATGGGAATTGGTTCCTAGACCTTTAAATAAGAATGTTATTGGGGCTAAATGGGTCTTCAGAAATAAGTTGGATGAAGCAGGTAAGGTGACTAGAAATAAAGCTAGCTGGTTTGTAAAGGGTATGCACAAGTAGAAGGCATAGATTATGGAGAAACTTGTTCTCTTGTTGCAAGAATGGAATCCATTAGGTTGATTTTGGTTTATGCTAGTTCCAAGCACATTAAAGTTTATCAAATGGATGTAAAATATGCATTTTTAAATGGTGAATTACAAGAAGAAGTATACATGGAACAACTAGATGGGTTTCAGGTGCAAGAAGCATAAAATCATGTTTACAGGTTGAAAAAGGCTTTGTATGGGCTAAAGAAAGCTCCAAGATATTGGTATTCTAGGCTTGATAAATACTTAAGGCGACAAGGATACATAAAAGGCAACACTGACAATAATCTTTATATTAAAGAAGAACAGGATAGCTTGGTCATTGTTGAGATTTATGTAGATGATATTATTTTTGGGAGTGACAATGATCAACTTAGCCAACAGTTTGCTGAAAGTATGTAGTATCAGTTTGAGATGTCCATGCTTGGTGAAATGAAATTTTTCTTAGGTCTTAAAATCACTTAATCTGATGAAGGTATTTTCATTTCTCAAACTAAATATATCAATGATTTGAAGACCTAAGAAAAATTTCATGACTAGTGTATTGTGTATGTGTATGATTGTTCATTTGTTCATTGCTTCTTTACTCTACAGTTATTGGATGATAATGATACATTGATATAAAACTTGGATTATATGGTTAAAAAGGATTAAATTGCTCTATTACTGGTTCACCCCCCCTCTTAGTTATCCAACACTAGAGAGTAACTTCCCAAGTGTTTTTCTCAGTGACACTATAACAGTCAGGTGGGCGATCGGTTTATCTACGGAGGGCTTCAAGATGCATATGTCGATATGTATACATGTTTTTTCTGATGCGCTACCACTCGAAGGGGTACCAACATGGGTTACAAGGGTGGTCAACATATGTGCGCTTAAAAACCACTTGTATTTCTTGCGTGTATGACTCCCTGACTGCGGGTTTATGCACGTAACGAAAAATCTATGTAGCTTAAAGATGTCGGAACACATCTCTACCCTGGAAATTTTTTATCCCACAAGTCTTACCCTGTAAAGAGCTCTGATACCACTTGAAATATTCCTAATACAATATATTATGTAGAACAAAAAATATCTAGCAAGAAATGACAAAATAATAATGTTATATCCAGAAAAATATCAGAAGAACACCAGAATAACACCAAAATAACACTAGAATAATCACTAGGAAGAGAAACTTTATTATGATAGCAATGTTCACTTGCCTCTTCGAGGGGGAAACCTCCAACAACGTAGAGCTCTATTACAATAATCTCCAAGAAAAAATATACAATACCTCCTACTCTTATTTATACTAGTTCTGCCTTCTAAGGAAACTTTTAGAAGAAGATCTTTCTAGAAGCGGAAGCTTCTATTAGGTCTTCTTACATTGACTTATTCTTCTTTATTTATTAGGCCTTATTAATTATTGTTGGCCTTTATTAAATAGAAAACATATCTTATTAACTAATGGCCCACATAAAGGGATTAGGATCATATCATAACACTTTGACTAGTCTTCCCTTGGTTCGTCTAGTCCTTGAGTCTTGTTTGATGCTTGATTTTGAACTATCCCCCTTCCATTTTCTTCATTGAGAAGTTTATAGAGTCATGAATCTAGTATCTGTTGATTCTAGGCAGTTTTTTGTGTGTTTTTCAATATTTCCAGGCATCAACGCTCCCCCATAGTGGTTTATAGAGCGGTAGAAGCGCTCCCTTATAGGATTTTGGGGAGCATTGACCCCTCATCAACTCCCTATCTCCCTTGTTACAGGAGTGTTGATATCCTATTTTTATCGGTTTCAACTCCTCTGATTGGAGGCTTTGTCCCAAAGTCCTATATGTTTGTTTTTTTACTTTGTTTGCCCAAGAGATTGGCGTTTATCACTTATTTTACCTCCCTTGAGTTTGAAAATTCTTTAAGTTATGAAATTGTATGAAAGCCTTGGTTAACAAGATCCCTTGGTCTAGCCTAGCTTCCAGTAGTCTGATATTCATCCTAAAAGTCTTCAGACTTCTAATTAACTTGATTTTTTGTGAATTTTTTGTTAACTTGAAATTACAAAGGTTGCTTTTATCCCTACTTTATGATGAAAGAAACAATTGAAAGGATAGTGTAAGTGGTACCAACAATTGAAAGAGAGAATTCATCCCTACTTTATGACCTTTCCGGTAAGTAAACATTCATGAATTAAATGGGTTAAGACCTGTAACAGACGCAGAGTCACTGAAGTCCTGAAGTGGCGAAATCCCACCAATAGTCAAATCAAAGGGGAGTAATTCGAAGACATTGTGGATTGTTGATCAAGGGTCCATTGGGAACCTTTCTCGACCATCTAATCAACTAGTGGGAGACAACGTAGACACTTCACTGAAGTCTTACTTAAAGATTCCAGAACTTCAGAACTCCGGGACTCTAGGAGATGTGAGGATATAGGATGGTGTGTTAAATGCCAAAGTGTCAAAGCATCGAAATCCTTGTGTGTAGTTTCCAACCTCAGTTGGTCAAGGTACATACACCATGATGATGTGGTGTCATGGGATTGGTCGTGAATTAAGTGTGGGACCCCCCCCCTTGTCAAGTTTAAGCTATGTGTTAAGCACAAATGAATCTTAGCCGTCAGATCTAAGGGTGGATATAATCTCCACCATATATTCTTGAGTAGAAAGAGTCCTTCAGACTTCAGAACTCCGAGGAAGTTTGTAGACATGTACAAGAATATCGAAGGGATCGAAGGCTCTAAATTCATGAAGACGGGAAGATATTCCCTACAATGAGTAGCCACATCATCATCAGGGGAGGATGACCAAGGTGATGACCGTGCCATGTCAGATGGTGTGAGAGAGGTGAAGTTACGTGGATAACATGTTGTGAAGGGGATGGTCATTGGCCAAAGACGCCCCAAAAAGCTTCGAAAGGTTATAACTTTCAAAATAGAGCTCGATTTTGGATGAGTTTATAGTCGTTGGAAAGCTCTCAAAGAGAAGAAGGCAATGGTGCCCTTATTCGAGGAACTCAAAGAAGATGTAGGAAGGTGAAAAATTTATACCCCATCAATTAAAAGGGTACTTAGGGGTTGGGTGTGTGACAATTTGTGTGTAATATTTTTTATGTTTCATCCTCTCACATACTAGGCTGTCTTTTATAACCTTGAGTTCACTCTAACTCCAAAACCCTAGATCTCCAAATTGAGCAACGAATGAGACCTAATATTGTGTTATCTTTATATCTAATGGCTAGGAATTGATTTAATTACTAATTCCAAGAGTCATTAAGCACCAAATTCAAACATCGAGTAGTGTCTCTTGTCCATAACAATAATATATCACTTTTATGTTAAACATACTAGCATGATTTGGCTCAAATCGATTGCTTATAAGAGTTGATTTCACACTCATGTTGTGCATTTATACTATTGTACCTAGAAGTCCCATGTTTGACCTATTCATGGTCACTAGTTGGTTTGACATTACTAAAATTGTTTTTATCTTATCTTATCTTAACTTAATATGGCTATTTACAAAAAAATCAATGTCGATGAAGTCCTCATAATAGGAATTTTCCAAATTTAATGAAATATGTGTTACATACCTGGAATCCAACATTTGAAGTTGATCCTGCTTAAGAACTCTTGCTCCAGAACTCTTGCACAACAATCTCCTTAAACTCATACAAACAAAGAGACAAGCCACTTGCAAATAGGTAGTTATATGTTAACTAATTAAACATGATCATTCCAATTTTCATAATAGATTCAAAACAAGATACAGATAGTCTCATTAAAAGCGTGAATCAACAAATAGAACTAGACGAGAACGAGATATGTTTCATTAATAACTTCATAGAAGTTGGTTACAACTTGTAACTGCTATGACATGGTCCCGAAACTAGGCTCCAAGTTCCTCCACCCAAGGTCAGAGATGTACTAAAGTACCTCCAATACTCTACACTCTAACAGGTCCAAAGAAGACAAAGGATTTCTTCCTGACAAGATAAGAAGAATGAAAATTATAGAAACAAGGGTTTCCAAGCAGAGGGGACAATCTCAGATGATTAGGGAAACAGAGGCTTGCATGACAATGATGAAAATTCCAGCATAAGGATGCATTTCTTCATTCTATTTTTCCCCCACCCCAAGGCTCTATTTTATACTCCATTTTTTATTGTTGGAGTCAGTATGTGTGGGATAAAGGAATTTAGAAAACTAAGGAATCTGTTAACTCCACCCAAAATGTCAAGAATTATAATTGTTTTGAGCCAAAATAACATGTACTTTGGTTGCTAACTAGAAACTAGCATATGTACATGGGATACCTTTAAGAGAGTCATGTGCATCTATAAAAATGGAGTTTTAAAAGATATTTTAAGGAGGAAAAAGGGGATTTTGGTCCTACAAGTAGGGAAAGGTATGTAACTGAGTCCAATGAGTCATCCTCAGCATATGTGGTGTAAAATGATGCTATAACATATGCCCCCTAATGTGTGAGGTCAGAAGAGAAACTGATGGCTGAAATACATTACATAAATCATGAGATAGTGGAGAGGCCATTGGGTAAGAGTAGTTCAAGACCAATCCCAGAATAGTACCTACAACAAAAACAAGTAAGATACTCTCTTATCAAGTCAAGTATTCCCATGTTTGAGGATGATGTAAGCATGGCCACCAAATCAAATATATTGCGGATCCATGAGTGATAAAAGTACAACTGATGTCCATAGCCACAAAAAATATACATAGTGAATCCATATGATATATAAAAGAAGTAGTCATGGCCATGAGAAAATACATAGTGGATCCATGTAAATGTAGATCATAGAAAGAAATGGATACATAATGGAGCTATGTCTCATAATAAAATCAAAGGATATGTGAAGCCAATGAAGTGAACAAATTGATTCTCAGCAAGTACCAATGTCAAAGAGGGTGGTGCAATCAAGTCGGGTAGGAGCACAAAAGAGGTGATGCTCATACTTCAACCGAAGTCTTCAATCTGACCATCGTGGTATGATTATGCACTATGTGAATAAAGGCATTGAAGTCGAACATAGTGAGACATCATTTTATTACCGATCATTAATGTATATCATTAACAAACATGATACAACCCACCGATGATGATCAAGGGTGTCAAGGTACTTAGTACAATCTAACAAGTGTGAATAAAGGATCTGATGTGGAATACCTGATAGAATCTATCAATCAAGGGACATTGATGTATTCCCACTGTCAATAGTGAGGGAACCTACCATTGATGACTGTACTCCCTAAGGTACTAATAAAGACTCTAGATCCCTGTCCCAGAGCAAGTTGTATCAAAGTCGATAGAAGAGATCCACTGGAAGGAAGGCATTAAGTAATCCTCCATCATCCAACACAAGGAGTAGTAGAAGGCCAAAGATTTGTAATGATTGGGACAAAAATATTGTAAGTACCACACTGAGGTATGTTTCTAGCATGCACTAGATGGAATAACACACAACACAAACTCTCTTAATAGTATCCAATGATGAAGACTACTGACATAGATGATGAATCCACCAATGGGGTCAAATGGAAACCAAGGTATTGCACGAATCCCTATGTGTGATGATTTTTGTTGACGTCGAACACAAGGGAAACCACTCAGTTAATGACCAATGATGGTTTGTCATTTGTTGAGTGCAAGGTGACATATCAATAATGGAAATAGGTCCAGGGTGCAACTCTAGGTCATACTCTCAAAGCAATGAGCCATATTCAATAAGAGCAGACCCTCCATCAAGAAGTCAATGGGGACCTTCTATACTAGCACGGGTGAAGTACAAAGATACTTGTGAAACTAAGAAATATTTGACTTGACACGAGAAAGATGACTTGGAAAGACAAGGTTTATGCAGAATGGATGACACATGTTGACTTCCTTTGAACAAAAACAAGACACAAAATGTGACTTAGGTGGCATGGATTATAAACTAGGATACATCTGTGACATGGGAAGTATAAAAGAAGGCTCCATATGACTAGAATAATAACTAGTTGGAGGAGATTATGCTCATTAACGAGAAATGGTATCCTAAAGCCATACTAAACCCATAATGATGAGGTAAAGACTCATAAGATTGTGCTCTATTCAAGGGAGACATAAGTAGCTGCCATATAAAGAATGTGACTCATTCCCATCCTTTTTTTTCCTTTTTTTCTTTTTCATATTATAAATCCCGAAAAGGAATAAAAGAATGCTATAATACAATGGAGGAAATGCGAATCGCTAGCGAGTAAACTAGTTCCAAGTGCAAGGAACATACCTATTCTCAATGAAAGGAAACATGTGTAGGATATGGATGCTTGGGAGAATCATCAAGCATCAAGAGAAATGATTTTCTATTCCAGATAATGATTAAGACCAATATTATATAATTGGAGTACTACATTGATGACATGCATGAAAGCCCAGTTAATAGGATGCAAATCAATTATGGAAGCCTCATGTGTAGCTTCTTTTTTGAGAGGATTCTCATGATGAGTACTCTTAGAGTGGACATCCATCCTCACTATATCCGATATGGTGCAATGGAGAGGTGGACATAGATTTTGTCAAGGCTAGGAGGAGGACAACTAGGTGATCCTTGGGATGATGCATTTTTTGCTTGGTGGTCAAGCTAAGTGGTAGTGATAGAGGATTATCCCTATGCAGGGATCAACTACTAGAATGATCCATGGATGCATATCCCTCCTGGGAGTGCCTATGAAGAAAATGGAAAGAAAAAAAATTATGATTACTTGATTTTTATATTTGAAAAGATATAAAGAAACAAATATTTTTACATGGATCATATAAATAATGTGATTGTTTGATTGTGTAGATGTGGGACTGAGACATCTAGAGGGGTTTCCTTTGCATGGGAGACGAGGTTGTTATGGCTTATATGTCGATCAAGTATTAGATAATGTCCATAGGAACCTGGACAGATTAGTACACTCAGTGCCCATGATATAGATCAAGGATTTACTGGAACGTGTGCAACGACATGTAGTTGGAGTGACACAAGCATGGGTTTGAATTTTTTCGTATCTCTCCCATGTAGTGGTCTACTATGAGTGACATGTAGATGGGAGGGATGGCCCCTCAGGACCATGAGGAGGAGATATTTTTATTTTTTTTGTTATCGGTCCCTATAGAGGAAAATCGAGGCCGAAAATACTTTTTTTTGTGATATGATCCATATTTTTGTATGAACACTGATGATGATGATGATGATGATGATGATGATATATATATATATATATATATATATATATATATATGATCATTTTTCCTTAATGATAATGTACATATGATTTTACTATATACATGTATGATTTGTGTGCTTCTGATTTGATGTGAATGACATAAATGTCAATCCAACACATAATTAACAAATGCATCACATAATGAATTGGACCTTCTTGGAAAATGAACATAAGTAATATAATCAAAATAAATCTCTAATAAATGTACATGAAGGAAACGACGACATAAAATAGGGTCGTGAATATGATATTAATCGCTTACCTGAGACACAACCAACTGAGCATCCAAATGAACCTCTAAGGACTGAATGCCATGTGAAATGGTGTCATGAAGGAGTTCAACAACAATGCTATATTCGACCACATTATTAGTATATGGCCCAAGACAAGGTCCTCTTGAAATGACCAATTGGCCCATGGGTGAATAGATCACCCAAGCTTTAGAAGAAAGGTTCTGAGTGTGACTGTTATAGAAAATTTTGTGTCACCCCATGAAACTTGATTGGATGGCCTTTCCATTTCCCTATGCAGACTTTAAGTCCCCTTTTGTACCTTCCAGAGCCAAAAAAGCACATTTTTCCACATATACGCGCCCTACCAGTTAGACAGCATGTGCATATGCAGGTTTCTCCACTACAGCCCGCGTACATCAGGTTTGGTGCTCAAAATTAAAAATTATGTCAGGTTTCCATGTCACATCATGAGATCCATGATCCTTGACCTTCCATATACTAGAAATGCTCTGAATCATCCCTTCAGTTCCATTTGAAGGATGTAAATTGAGCCATATCCAAGCCTTGGAAAAGAGGAGAATTCAACTTTTGAGAGCAAAGATACTCTGGAGAAATCTCACTTCACATTGAGTTTGCATCCCTTTATCCTTTAAAGTATGAACTCATTTTTCAGCCCCCAAGCTCTTCCTTATTTGTGATAGAGAACCTCATTGTCTCCTCTATATGAGCTTGTCGTTGGTGGAAGATTGAAGTGGTGGAGGCCCAGCTGGAGGGACTTAGTTTCTCAGTTCTGATATGTGTCAGTACAAAAGTTTATCACATATATACTTCTATTGATTATCTTAATAGAAATACTCTTTTCTCGTCCAAATGATATCTTGCAAATATTTGAATTATTATTCCATGGGCGTATTTTTCATGAATGTCAATGGATTATGCTAGTCGATATGCTAACAATATATATTATCACCATATGCTTATGTATCATGGTTTTTGAGGACAAGTTGTAGGTATAAAGCTTTGAGTTGTGTGCTCAACATTGGTCTTCATCGAACATCCGGACGAGGTAGGCTCTTGACCTTGTCTTGTTAGAATTTCATTTATATAGCATACTTGGGATTAGAGTTGATTTTTGCATGTCATTCCCTCTATTGTGGTTTACCCTAGGCCATAGAGAGATTTTCCTCATAAAATGATTGGCGACCATACTGGGGATGATCTTATGTTTGTGGTTTTGAGTTTTTTTCTCCTTGACTTGCTCTTTGTTAGCCTGATACTCCTTGTCGCGTGAATAATTGACAGCCTATTTTTACTTTGCATCTAAGTTTCTTGGCTTAATCCTTGCCGTAGCAGTATTTTACTACATATACATAGTTTTTCGCTTGACATACACATACATACGCGAGTTTTCCTTCTATAGGGCGCGTACATACACGAGTTTTTTCTCAAACAGTCGTGTACATCAACTATTTAGGCTTACTGGTTGAGTTTGGTGTTTGTTGGGTGAGTTTGGTTGGTTGTTGAGTCTTCTTGGGTCTCTGTCCTAACTGTTGAGTGCTTACAAAGCAATAGGAAACCTTCTTATTGTTGAATTTTCAAGCGATATTCTTCCTCATAATATTTTTCATTGGTTGTCCTTTCACATTGATCTGAGTGTTTTCTTCTTGTTATCCTGCTTGGCTTGTCTCTTTTTGCTTGCAGTGGGGTCTGCTTGTGAAGTTGTTATTTAGTCCTTGCATTTTATTTTCTTTATATCGAAAATACAAAAAACAAATTGTTCATTTTTCATTATAGCATTTTCTCTTTTGGGTACTTAGTATTGATCTTGACACATCTGAAAAGATTGCATTTTATTGAAATTGTAGAAGTTACATTGAAAGTTGTGTTTTAAAAGCTTACCATTTATTGAGAATTTAAGATTAGGACTTAGAAGTATTTTTTTATTCATTTCTTTGATATGTTGAGTCATAATATCATCAGTTTCACGACCACATCTCTTGAGTAAACAAATCCATTAAAAGTAATGCTGATTAATTAAAATTGATTAGAAACAATTTTATTTCTCAAGGTACACAAACAAGCATAGGACATAGGGCCTTGGAATAGGATATTGTGATTAAACTTCTCCAAGGATACTAAACTAAACATATGTGTATGACTAGGGAGTGGTGAAATCCATTATGTAATTAGTGACATCAGGAGGCTCTGCTCACATCAGAGTTAAGCATGAGGTCATGTGAAGTTGTTTGTAGAGATATCCCTCTAATACCTTCCTAGTGTCAGAGATATTTCTTTGGTTTCATTCGTAAATGGGGTTCTTGATAGTACCTTTACCTCCATGAGAGGTGGTGCTTTCAAGATTTCGGTATTTTCTACCCTGCCCATATGGTGGACCAGATTTACGACTGTTCACCTACACATTGGTTATATCGTGGTGGCTCTAGTTTCTTGACATAGGTAGCCACATAGGTTACTTGCAGGGGCTATTCTGCAGGTACCCTGAGTCAGATAAGGGTCGGACAACACACAACCTTTATGGAGGATTAACTCTCCAGGGGGATCTGACTGACTGCATTGTTAAGCCCATGAGGGCACTTATAACTAATTTTGTTACCTCCAATATTTTGAAGGGAGACTCAGGCCCCTCTTGGGCGAGGCATGAGGCCCCTTTTCAACTACTATATCATGTTTGTGTGCATTTGGCATTTTTGTTTTACTTTGGTGTGCTCTCTGATTATTAGTTTCCCCTAGGATTTGGTTTCATATCTCGAGTCTTAAGTCATCATGGAGCAAGACCAATCTCCCCATTTGTTGAAGTTACCACCACATTTTGAGTCTTTACCGAAGTTGCCTTCTAAAAGGTGTAAAGTTAATAGACGTGGTACATATATCTCCACTTCCCAGACTTGTGATTATCCAGTTATGGGTACTGAGTCAAGTCTGAATGACACTGGGAGTCCCTCGACTCCTATACCTTCTGTGATTAATGGGACTCTTTCAAATCCTTCAGCCGCGATAGTTATAGTACCAGAGGTTCTCGTTCTTACACCTACCTAGCATGTCGTTTCTACTCGATCCATACAAACGAACCCTTTCGGGTCTCTTTTTGGTACGCTAGGATATGATGCTCAATCCATACCTTCAGTATCTAACCCTTTTTCTTTTGGTATGCCCAATATGACATCACAACTTTCATCCTCCATTCCAACAACTAATGCAAATCCTAGCTTTGGACCCAGGGGCATGGTTCCTCCACATACTCTTCTCTCATTTGGTGGAGGTCATATTCCCCAAATGAATCATACGATGGGAGGCCATTCTCCTTTTCCTTCGGGTCTAATCCTAGTCTCAATGCTCCTAGATGGAGTACTCAACCAGGCGGACAAGATACTTCCTATATTTCATCCTTCCCCCTTTCTTCCTCCATGTTGATTCCAACAAACACATTTGTTATGACAAATCCACCTCTAACCTATGGAGTTCCACCTGGAGGGAATCAGATTCACTCTATGGGAAACCCCCATCCTGGAGCTCCTCCAGCTGGGGGTAATGTTTATAACCCTCATTATGCCACCTCTACAGGCATGGTGCCCATACAACCTCTTATGAATTAGTTTGGAGGAGGATATTACCCTACTAGACAGGGCCATGGTATATACCAGAACCCTGGATGGCCTACAATCCCTCAACACCAATCTTTCCTGGGAGCATGGGATCAAATGCCGCAACCTCGACTCCCTTTTCTGGCCACGCTTAATTTTCCATATTTTTTGAGATTAATGAATGACCTAGTGCATCACGATCGATCATGCCCTCCTGTCCCCACCAAGCTTCCTTTGGACCTTCCAAAATTTGAGGGCAATACTGGCGAGGATCCATGTGATCATGTTATTACTTTTCATCTTTGGTGCTCATCCAATTCTCTTAATGATGATTCTATTCGTTTGAGACTATTTCAATGCACCCTTACGGGGGTTTCTGCGAAATGGTACATTGAGCTACCAGGGGGGACATACACAAACTTTAATCAAATGGTTTTGGTCTTTCTCAACCACTTCCAGTTACTAGTTCATTATGATGTTGGCATAGAACTTTTGTAGGCCTTCCACAAAGATAAGGCCACACATATCTCAGACCATATCCAAGAGTGGCGTAGACGGAAGAGGTTGATTAAAGCCTACATTCGTCCAGAATTTTTGTCGGAGTGGTTCCTTAAATCCTTATTGCCTTATATTTCGAAGGATGTTTCTACATCCAAAATAACATCTGAGGAAGAAGCTATTTTCAAAGCCCAACAATTGGACCTCATATATGCTTAGTCTGGGATGTTGTATGAAATTCGTCCTGACGCACCATGATCAAATTATGACCCTAGAAAAAATCTTGGGCCTCATGTCGATGGCATCATAGGCTCTACAAATGCTAAGTCTACAGACTTGGTGACAAAGCATTTGAAGGATTTGTCTCTAAGCCAACATGTAGAAGGACAATCTTTAGCTTTTTCCTCCACTCCCACTCAGTCGGCGGATGTGCATTCTGTACAGTTGTCGACTATCCCAAATGGTAAGCAAAAACCAGGAGAGCATAGAAGGAAAGGATGAGTTAATAATCGTAAGGGTGGAAAAAATAATAACAAAGCCAAGGATGAAACTATTAATGATAGATTGAATAATAATGTTGGTGAGGGAAAGAAAGAAAAATGGAAGGTGAAGTTTCCTTGTAAACTTTGTAAATATGATCACCTTACCCACCTATGCCCCAAAATTGAGGAATCCTCGAGGCTCTTATCGTAATCGCCCACTGTGTTGACCAATCTATTTCCACATAATCAACACATGGCTTCGAGGTCCTCCAATATCGAAAATGCGTTGAGCGAGAGTCAAAACCCCTCGACACATGAAGGTGATTGTCTATGTGTTAATATGGTCAAGTCTCAAATTGATGTAGCCACTCGATCTCATGACTACAATTCTTCACAGACTATCACATGTCCAGAGTGTCCCCCTCCTCTGAAAACACCCTTGAAAATTGAAAAACTAGAGCCTCTGCCTTGTATTTCTAAAGGAGTACTAAAACGCTCTGCCCACAATGCTAGTTCTGGAGCTACCTAGAAATATTTGATTATCGAAGATCTGGTTCAAACTCCTTGTGAAATGTCGGCTTTGGAGGTGCTCTAGATGTTTCCTTCACAAAGAAATGCCTTGTTATCTGCTTTAGGATCTCTAGACCCTTGTGGCTCAAAGGTTATTAAGTTTGATGTCATGGATGTTAAGCCTCACTTGCCTTACCACGTGGCATTTCAAATCCACGTTGAGTACACAAAATATACCATCAAACGCACTGTAATTGATGAAGGTGTTGCGATGTGCGTGATGTCCCTAACCTATTGGAAATCCATTGGCTCTTCGACTCTATCCCAATTTATGACTATATTGACTGCATTTGATGGACATTTATTTCGACCCCACGAAATTCTTCCCGCCTTTCCGGTCCAGTTAGGTGGAAAGAAAGTGGAGGTTGATGTCGAGGTGGTTGATGCACCCCTTGAGTATAATTTATTACTAGGACATAATTGGACTTATGCCATGACCATAGTCGTGTCGTCTGTTTTCCACACTTTATGTTTTCCTTGCGAAGGGAAAATAGTGATGATTGATCAATTGTCCTTTGCGCATGCTAGTCCTAATGCATTAGTTGGACCTTTGATCCTTGTGATTGACAATTCTCGGTAGGAAATCAAGGATATTGGTGTCGAAATGTATTCCTATCTCATGGGTAGCTTTGATTGTGTGGCACCAATCCATCACATTCATGCCATTTCCAATAGGTGTTCATCGTCAATGAGGTTTGTTCCTTTCCGTACTTTGTATTTCAACAATATTTGGACCCTACCTTCCCCAACTATATCGTGTGAAGCTCAGTCACATATTGGGATGGAAATTCCACTGTCAGCAACAAAGGTTGCGTATCAGGTTATTCTTAACACTACTGCTGACCCAGATCCTTTCTCCTCGCAAATGGACAAGGAGGATCCCATTCTAGAACTCGTATGGGCCACCCCATTGTCTTATTCACATGATTTCCTTAGAAATACTTTACCTTCAAATGAATCCATCTTAGAGGCCATGAATGGTTCTGATAGGCCTTGGGACGATATGCATCATCGCTCCTATTTCCTCCCAAAGCTAGTTAGGATCGAACATGATGACTTTAGATCTACCTTGAGTGAGATGGTAGGTCATGTTGTGGTTCCGCTAGATATGCATGGTATTTATGCTGAAGGAAAAATGGCGAATATTTCTCCTACCGTCACGATCGACATCTCTCGAATTCCTAGAAAAATTGAGAACGCATATATCGGCGCAAATTGTTCACCTGAAGAAATTCAGATCTACACCAATCTCTTCAAAGAATTTCATGACGTATTCGCTTGGTCATATGAAGAGATGCTAGGGATCGACCCCAACATTATCAAACATGAGATCAATACTTATCTGGATGCTAGACCCATTCGACAACATCCTAGAGTTGTTAATACTAGGAAGGCCCTTGATATTAAGGCAGAGGTAGAGAAACTACTTAATGTTGATTTCATCTACTTGGTTCCCTTGACCGAATGGGTGTCCAACCCTCTTCCCATGAATAAGAAATAAGGAATCATCCGTGTATGTATGGATTTTTGAGACCTGAACAAGGCTTGTCCTAAAGACAACTTCCCAACTCCTTTCGTGGACCAGATTCTTGGTGAGTGCGTGGGAAGCAAAGTTTTTTCTTTTATGGAAGAATTTTTAGGATATAATCAAATTCAGATCAAACCCGAGGATCAACACAAGACAACGTTTATATGTCCTTGGGGTACTTTTTCATACCGGAAAATTCCTTTCAGTCTTAAAAATGTCGGAGAAACCTTCCAACGCACCATGACCTTTTCTTTTCATAATCTCAAACATATTGTCAAAGCTTACCTAGATGATCTCGTTGCTCATGCTTGCAAGAGAGTAGATCACTCCACTGACCTTCGATTAGTATTTGAGAGATTTCATTACTATCGCATCCGTTTGAACCCTCACAAGTGCATATTCTACGTTAGGTCTAGCTGTCTTTTAGAATTCATAGTCTCTGATCATGGGATCATGGTGGATCCTATGAAGGTTGAGGCAATACTTCGATTGCCTCCCCTGTGCAACATACAACAACTTTAGGGTTTACAGGGGAAGGCTAATTTCTTGCGTCAGTTTATAGTGAACCATGTTGATTTAACTAAGGGTTTCATGCATATTTTGAAGAAGGATACTTTGATTATATGGGATGAGCGAGCCTAGGAATCCTTCGATTCTCTTAAGAAAGACTTGGTATCAGTGCCTCTGTTGAAACCTCTAGACTACAATAGGGACTATTTTCTTTATATCTCCATGTCCGAAGGGATGGTTGGTATGGTTATATTTCAAGAGGACGATGAGCTCCATGAGCACATTATCTACTATCTCAGTTGAAATTTAGTCATTCCTGAACTTAAGTACTCTCACATAGAAAAACTAGCCTTGGCTATCATACATGCAGTTCAAAGATTATGACATTATATATTACTTTGCAAAAATACCATAGTTGTAGATACCAATCCATTTCAATACGTATTTACCAAGCATATCATAGGGGGGAAATACAATAAGTGGATTGTTATCTTGCAAGAGTTTGATCTTCATTTTTCTTCGGTGAAGTCTAAGAAATCGCTAGTTTTTGCTGAATTGATATCAAACTTCCCTCGACTGGATGAGGACATTATTCATGACTATTCGTTCGTGGATGAACATGTTTTCCTTATCTCGTCTTTGGACCCTTGGTATGGAGACATTCTAATTTATCTTTAAACCTTGAATTTATCCCAACATATGTTGATAGAATATCAACGATGTATATGTCATCAAGATAAAAACTACCTTATCATCGATGACACTTAGTATCATCGAGGAGTAGATAGTATTTTGCATCATTTCTTGAATCACGAGGGAGCTGAGTCAGTTCTCAATGACTGTCACAGTAGGGCTTATGGTGATCATCTATCTATGCTTGCGAAAACCAAAACAAATTTGTGAGCCGATTATTTTTGGCCATCAATTTTTAAAGATTGCATTGAAGTGGTCAAGAAGTGTCACCCTTTCCAGGTGTTTGATCGGAAAATGCACTCATATCCAGCCCCTATTCACCTGGTCATCATCATTAGTCCCTTCACCAAGTGGGGGGCATATTTTATGGACTGTAAAGCAACTTCAACTTGGGGGCATCAACATATTATCGTGGCCATGGATTACTTCACTAAATGGGCAGAGGCCATGCCTACCGTTAAGTCCCATGGTAAGACGACAACATTCTTCGTATTCAACCAAATTACAGCTTGGTTCAGAATCCCAAAGGAGATTTTCATTGATCATGGAAGTCACTTTCAGAATGAAATGATGAAGGAGTTAGCATCAAAACTGAGGTTTAATCATGATCATTCTTCCCCTTATCATCCCCAGGAAAATGGAAGGGTAGAGGCAGTAAATAAATCTCTCAAGAGCATCTTGCAAAAAACTGTCAGCTAGAGTAAGTCTAACTGGCATCTAATGCTTTACCCTATGCTTTGGGAATATTGAACCTCGGTTAAGAATTCCATTGGTTTTTATCCTTTTCAGTTAGTACATGGTGTGGAGTCAATCCTTCTGATTGAATGCGAATTTCCTTCCCTCAAACTGGCAATTGAGCTCCTACCTGACACATCTGATCTTGAAGAACGCCTCATGCACCTAGATCGTCTAGATGAGTAGCGTCGAGATGTCTCTATGACCATTGAAGTGAAAAAACCATGTGTTAAGGTTCAATATGATAGGTCTAATTGTCCTTGACATTACTCTGAGGGTGACTCGGTTCTCCTGTATGACCAATCCAAAGAACCGTTAGGGGCAGGCAAGTTCAACCCCATGCGACATGATCCTTATATCGTGCGACGTGTTTTAGAGAAAGGAGAATATGAATTGGAGGATCATGAAGGGAATATGATGGATGACCCAGAAATGGGCTCTACCTTAAAAAGTATTACGCTTGAGCCCTCAAGCTTGGGCATGAATTTTTTCATACTAGTGTATCTTAGTGTATATACATATTTTCCTTTGTGTCATAGACTTTATTTTCAAGTTTTCCCTCAGTTGGAAAATGTCAATGGAGTCTTTAGTTTACTTAGCATTCACAGATGGTGCTAGTCATCATACACGGAACATGGCTTCCTTCGCGTGGGTCATTTACTCAACCGAGGGCCAATTGGTGTCTTCAGGTGATGTTTGTCTGGAGCCATCAAACAATAATGTGGCTAAGTATAGCGTCGTTATAGAGCCTTTACATGACACCATCTCACATGGTGTTCGGTATTTAGAGGTTCACCTAGAATCCCAGTTAGTCGTATGTCAGTTAAATGGCAGTTACCATGTGCGAGATCCTACTCTACTCCGATGATTCCTATGGGTATGACTTTTGGAATGATACTTTGATTTTCTCACTTATAATCACATACCTAGAAGTTCTAATCATGTATTTGATGCATATGATAATTATGTTTTAGATCATAATTTGTTACATAACTAAGTAAAGAAAACACATTCATACATGTACACATTATAACATATATAAGTAAATCCGAAGACCAAACATTTTATATTTCATCTTTTCAAAAAATATGGTGTCATGGTAAAAAATGGGACTCACACCCTCAAAATACATATATGGCTGGTATATATATGACCATGGCATATACACTTGTGGTGTCAGATGCATATCATGATATCACACTATGGTATTTCAAAGACGTTGGAAGAGTCACACCCATGCACAGGGCACACCCACCACCTGTCGTTGCATAGCCTCTGGTAGATCCTCCACTTGAACCATAGGAATCTTGTGCGTCAATCGAAATAGGTTCCTATGCACATTTTGCAACACTCTCTCTGCATCTCCTCCTACATGATCATCTCCCTAGATCCTCCACTAATGTCATTGGAATCCATCTGGTCATCACGGATGTACATCTACATGACAAAACAATTATTAATACTTGATACCATATAAAAATATTTGTGTTTTTTATTCTTTTTGAAAAAAACACAAAAAATGAATTATATAAAAACTTTTCTTACCAATATCACTGTAGGCAGAACCTGTTGGAAAAGGCATATCTGGATCCCCTCTATAGTCGATCCCAGCATAGGGGTATTCGTCAATGGCTATGACTTGTCGACGCCACAAGAAAAAGAACTCATCGTTGTAGGGGGTTGGCACCCTACCACCTCCTAGTCGCCTCATCACGTCAATCCATCGTGACATGGCTAGATCGTACAGTCCATGTGGAATGATCTCTACTCTAGGGCTCAAACCTGGAACCCTCTCAAAGAAAAAACTACACAAGATGGATGCAAACTTGAAGTTTCTCTTTCTCCCTTGTTTGCAATCCGTCAGCTGGATCTTCGTGTTAGTTAGCAATGAGGTACACCAATAATAAACAGTGGGTCGTAAACACTCAACCACATAGAGAATGAGTGGCCTTGATGCCTGGTACAATGAGGCCAACCCCGAGATCCATGTAAGAACAAGTATGATGATCTTCAAACTCAAGTTCTCGATTGCCCTAATTGGGATTTTTCCCCCTACTTTATTTATTCCTGCAACACAGGGGGTGGTAATGTAATCCTCCATGGTCATACCACCCCCATCCCCCTGGGCCTTGAGATTTACTACCTCACCCCGGCGAGACAATCCTGTAATGAAATATATGTCATCCACTTCAATCCTCAATGGTTTCCCATCAAGACTAAAGGCCTTTGTCTCCGGATCCCAATAGTTTACAATCATCTGGAGTAACCTCACTTGAGCCCTTATTTCTTTGAGATCCAAAAATTTATAAAGGCCACATCTTTTTAAAGCTTTTTGGGCCCCTGCATTCCTTTCCATTGTTGTATCTATCTCTTCATTCTCCCTCTCCCTCCATTCAGGCACCATCCTTCCAAAGGAAAGTCATTTTTTGAGTTAAATTTTATAAAAAAGTTGTTTGCGGACTTGTACGCGGGACATAATTTTAACATTCGCATATAGGGCCGCATATACGTAGGTAAGATTTGTTTTTCCTGTGTAAATGACTCCATGTACGTGACCCGATGAAATACCACCCGCGTACACCCTAATTTACATTTTGCACCCTCTAATACTAAAACAATTTGACCTAAAATTGAATTTTAAACCACTGAAAATGAAGAGAAGGGGAAGGGAAATTACTTGGTCCAGATGGTTGCTAATTCCATTGATCTTAGCTCCCGCAATCGACATTTGAATATCGAGGGGAAAATGGCCTAAAATTCACTATGTGGGTGAAAAAACTCAAATGGTATGGTAAAAAGTCATTTTTTTACTATTAGTTGAATTTTTTTACCCACTCTATATAGTTTATGCTAATTTTTGAACTCGTGGACTAATAGTATAGTGGAAAGAATTGGTTTTGGTGGTTTTGTCCAAGTTTTTTACAGTTTCTATTGTCATACTGTTGTTCGTGACTTCGGCAGGTATTTCCTTTCAACATTATATAGGATAGGTTGTCACTCCATTTTGCATTATTGCATTGTCCTATGACTGTGATCCATATGCCTTAGGTACGAACCCATTTACTAACGACACAAAACCTTCTTACTGCTACTAGAAGTGTCATTATTAAGTGGTAGAGGCTTAACAAACATGGGTGCCCTAGTTAGAACCTTTGTGCCATTTGGTTCCCATGTAGAAGTTATTCCATAGGACTGGGAGTACCTTATAGTTCTGATATGACTTTACATTCAAACCCCATATTCTTACACACAAGCATTCTGACCTTCACCTATGGGACTCCCACCGAGTCTTGTTTAAGCTCTTTTTTGACTCTCTAGACAAGCGAAAAGATTGTTGAGTGAACTTGTTTCTTTCACACTCATTAAATGGATTTGAAAGGACGTCTATTTGGTGTAAGTTTAACCCTTTTCCAAACCAAGTAGACTAATTACGAAAAAGGAAAACTCTAGTCAACATTGGCTAGAAGAGTTCTCTTGGGTATTATTTTATACTTTTTCGGGCCCAGGGGACTAAATCTATGAACAAGGACATTCTTTAGAGTTAATTTTTAATTGCATTCCATTATCTTTCTTGTAGTATTGACCATATTTTTGGTTCTCGCTTTCTCGTTAGAAGCCTCTTACCTCAACAATTTGCATCACTATCCATGTAGAGCCTTGTTCATATCCTTTGCAACTTGACACCTTGTACCCTAAGAGGAAACATTCCCCTGAGTATCCATGCCCCGCATGCACTTACTTTCATCGAGAATATGTATGTTCCATTTTTTAGAGCTAGTTGCTTACTCGCGACACTCGTTTCCTCTCTTGTATAATAGAATTTATTTGCCTATGAAAAAAAAAAAACAGATGGGCAAAATAAGAATATTATCTCATATCGACAACAGTCGTGTCACCTTTGAACAGAGCACAAAATTTTGAGTCCACTGTCATCCAAAGTTTGGGTTTAGCATGACCTTAGGAAGCTGATCTCGTTACTTAGAGTTTACTCTTCCAATTGGTTATTCTTCTAGTCCCTATGGAGAGTTTGTTGATGCCTCTTGCATCATAAAGTTTCATCATCAAGTCCATGTTGTCGGAGTCCTCCATATGTCTCATGCTCTTGTTCAATGGAATTATATAAGGATGTGTCTGCCATTTCTTAGAACTCTTGACTTTGCATGTCGGCCATACCCTCAATGTGTGTCAGAGTCACATGAAGTTGTAGTCCTACCATGCACCCTGCTCTTACTTTCATTATGGGTAGGTAACCTTGAACCCAATAGTTGACATCCCCTCATTGGTTGTTGACTGGGGAGTTTCCCTTGTGTTCGACGGAAAGAAATCTATTCACACATTGGGATTCATGTAGTTTCTTGGATGCCATTAGCCTTATTGTTGGTTTCCTCACCTTTTTCGACAGTCTTCCTTATTGGATACTATTCAGAGGGTCTTTTTCGTGCACTACTTGCATCTGGTGCATGCGAAATATGCACAAGGTCATTGGTTCATGAAACATCCTATTCATCTGAGATCCTCCTAATCATCAATCTATTGCTTTGTACCTCATGCTAACTGATGAGAGATTCCCTAATGCTCTCCTTTCAGCGAGTCTCCTTCCATCGAATTCAACTCATGTATTATGGAAATAAGACCTAGAGTCCTATGAGTACCTAGAGGCTTGTAGTCATCAATGGCATGTTCTCCCACCATCGATAGTTGGGAATATATAAATGTCCCCTGATCGATGGATTCTTCAAGTGTTCAACCTCAACACCCTTATTCGCACTTGTAAGAATGTACTAAGTGCCTTGATACCTGCTTTCATTATTGGTAGGTTATCTCGCATTTGTTAATGGTATACCTTAATGACCTATAATCAAATGAAGTCTCATTGTGTTCGACATCAACACTTCTATTCACATGAGGCAGACTTGCACCTTCGGTGGATAGTGTAGAAGACCTCCAACTTACAGTATCAGCATTCCTATTATGTTGTTGTCTTTCATTGGACCAGTACTTATATGAATTCAGTGATCATGAGAGATCAAATTGTATACCATTGTATACAGATATCTTCAAATTCATTTTGAGACTAGATTCCATTGGGACTTCTTTGTGACTATGACAACCTATGGCATGTGTCTACTTTGTATTGCCTATTCATAGCCATAAACAACTATTCAGTATATTTCCACATGGATCTGCAGTGTAATTCAAATTGGCAGCCATGTGTACAAAGTCACACTAGTACATATGACCAAATTTGCGACAGTTTTTCGTTGATATTGCCACAATTATGCGTCACAATTTCCACAAAAGATGAGATTTTTTTTCGTCGGAATAATTTCGTCGCTATATCCACGATCCAGGTGTGAGTGGAAACATCAACAAAATTATCTCTCCACATGTCACCACCTTCAATATCGGTTATCCCTATGCATCGTCACAATTACGATGAATGATCATTGCAATAACAATGAAGAAATGTGGCATTTACAACGAAACTTCGTCGCAATTGGGATGAAAAGTTATGCCAAGCCAATAACTTACGATGCAACTACTGAATGTGCGATGAAATTTCGTCGCAACTTGCGATGAAAATATGTGGTAATATCGATGAGTGCAATATCTCCAAACCAAAATTATGATGCACATGATGTATATGCGACGAATATTCATGTAAAATTGTGACGGAGTTTCGTTGCTATAGCGACGGTTGTGGTAAAATAGTAAAATTTTTCCGACGAACTTGCGTCGATATTGCGACGATGACTTTAGTTTTTAAAAAACAAAAATTACATGAAATATGGTATACCATATTGTATGCCATATTACAATGTAATATGGTAATGCCATATTACATTTTAATATGGCATTACTATTACATTGTAATATTCTAATATATTGTAATATATATATCCCCTACAAATAATCAAGGCACTAATCAACCAAATATTGTAAACATGTGTTATCATGAAGTTGGATTAGAAGTAAGGATACCAATATGACAATATACACAAAGAATAATTTGGAATATTACTTTCAAAAAAACACATGGATTGCATGAGTGAGTCATTATGCAATTTATATTACACAATACTATGACAACACTTATAAGATTTATGGACAATATCTTAATACCATTTCTCGAACTTGTTTATTGTAGCCTCCTTGGATGATATTTTGACTTTTAGCAAGATTTGGGAAGATCATTTGAAACATTTGGAGATGATATTTTTAACCCTTCAACACAATAAATTGCAAGCCAACGTGAAGAAATATGAGTTTGGAAAAAAAATATTGTTGTGTATGGATTTTGTAGTTAGAGGATGTGAATTGTGTATTGACCTAAGAAATATAAATTTCATTGTAAATTGGTTGATCCCAGATAATTTAATTAAACCAAGGTAATTCATGGGGTTAGCAAATTATTTAGGAATGAAGTGTATGTTCAATGCACATTAGAAAAGGCAAGTATAACCTTTCAATTCATTGCAATTGAAAACCAAGTAACTGAAGCTTTGACTTGAAAGAATTGTAATGCATCAATATTAAATCTAATG
>JZKD02S0471361.1:182493-196950 GCA_000966675.3 Picea glauca
TCTCCTATATATACCAAGGAGACATTTTCATTTGGAATCATCTTGTACTTGAACATTTTAAGTGGGGTAAAAGGAGGTTTCCCCCTCGAAGAGGCTTATTATCTGAAATTATCTTAGTTTCAAGACGTTGAGTACTTTTCCTGAGGTTTTTCCATGCTATATTGATGTTTGTTTCTTAACACACATCCGTCCCATCTCATCACCTTGCGGGAGCCAAATCATGTTGGTACAGAAGAAAGATGGAACCTAGCGACTCTGCATTGATTACCGGGCTCTGATTAAAATCACAGACAAAAACCGGTACCTGATTGTTGTTGGGAAAAATACCCTATGGACTAGCAAACTAGGGTCAGACTTGCATGCACATTTTGACCGTAAAGAAATGACTTTTTAACCTACCACCCAAAACTTAAACCCCTCTTTCATGATACATGCATGGAAAGGAACTACTAACCTTTTTACTGATGTTTGGTGTAGATCCTCTGTTGCGCTTTGCCCGCTTACTTGCACTGCTCCTTCCAAGGTTAACCTGCAATCAAGACAAAACACTACGCATGCATGCTACTTTTCTACTTGAGGGTTAGAAATTAAGCATAAATTACACAAATCATAGATAAGTCATGCATTGGGATGGGAAAAGTATTATTTTATTATTTTCAAAATGAATCAACTTACAATCAAAGTCGAGACCAGCCACCGCTCCTTGATCCTGATCCTGTGCTCCTCCTCTTCTTTTTTCCTCCAACTACTTTGCGTTAATTCTCCTTAGGCTTGAGGAAAGGCTAAAGGGTTGGGACAATGGATTCAACAAATGGGTAGAGTTTCTTTGCTATAATTTTCCTTCTCCAAATGGTACCCCTACCCCTTCTTTTATAGGCTAGAAGGAGATAGGGTTTTGGATGAACTCTTGGCCATTCATGGCCAGGAGTTTCAGTTAACTGACCCATAGCTTTTTGTCCCGTCGGCAACTTTCCTATTTTTGTGTTTTGTTAGGTAAACGTGGGCTGTAGTAAGCCTCCCAGCATTCACATGCGTGCAGTAGTGGATTAGGGCGCGTGTTCCCTGAACCAAGAGGATTTTCAAGAGTTTGTTCAGCAGATGTTTTGGCAATGAAGGGATATGAGTTGGCCTAATGCCAGGTAAGCATGTGTGGTGCAATTTAGTGTTATAACAGATGCCCCCTAATGTGTGAGGTCAAAAGATCATCTGATGGCCAAAATACATTACCAATCTTTTACCAATTTGTACTGATGTGATGAACGAGTGAGCCCAAGGATCAAGAACCAGGAGGTGCCATCTACAAAAGAAAAAATGTTTCACCGAGGCAGGCATACCCATGGTCGGGATAAAATAGAACCATGGCTACCAATCAAATACACTGTAGATCCATGTCAAATAAATATAAAGAGTAGCCATGAATAATACACAGCGGAGCTACATGTCGAAATCAGAAAGATATATATAGAGAGTATCCATCTTCGAGACGCTGATTCGGCCTGATGGTTGTACTTCAGAGCTCGAGAAACAACTTCAAAATCTTCTAAAACTCGGGTAGGAGTGTAATATGAGTGTACAACTGCACTACCCAGAGGTCTTCGATGGCTTGTCAGTTATGGACTTGATAATCTTGATGATCGGACTGAAGGCTTCAGTGATTTCGAACAAGGACTTGATTGGAAGTTCAGGATGGCTGGGTATGCGGACAAGAGACATATTGCAGAGGGGCTGACTCAGGCTTAGTGACAAACTTCCCTTGGATAATAGCATGACAATTGATAAGACTCAGGAAGCATATATGTTAATCATAAGTCTATGAAGCAAGAGGCAACGCAAACTCTCCATATGTTTGGAAGAGTAACCAAATGGTGGAGGACACAACTCTATATAGTGAGAAAAATATTCCTAAGGTCGTACTACATCCCATAGTCTGATGATCAAACGAACAGATGTGCTTTATCCAAGGGCGACTCATGATGCTGCCAATAAAGAAAATACCTTTCCCATCCTCTTTTTGGGGTATATTTGATTTTTTTGTTCTTTTTGATCATTTTTGAAAAAGAATAAAGGAATATTACGTTACAATGGAGGAACGAGTACTGCAAACATACAAGCTCGAGGCACAAGGACAATACTGATGTTCTGGTGAAATCATACTCGGGAAAAATCCTCCGGCGGCCAAAGGTGTTAAGACGTAGAAGCAAACTGTCACAAGGCTGATGGATAAGGTATGCAAATGCGGTTGATAGAACACACAATGGTAACGTCCTTCGATGTAAGTTTAACGACCCCAGAGAAGGGAAGATTGGTAGTTTTTCATATTTAGAGAGTCTGAAAAAGAATAAAAGGAGACTCCAGTGGGGTACCTTTTTCGACAATAGTCTAGTCGGTTCAAAAAAAGGGTAAACTAGCACCGATTAGACGTCAATTCAAAACCATTTTAATGAGTCTGAAAAGGACAAGATCACTCGGCTATTTTTTCACTTTTAAGGAGTCTAAAAAAAACTTAACTATGGACTTCATCAGGAATGTTCTTCTGGACCATTTTAATGAGTGTGAAAGAATAAGGTCACTCTTGTCAGACTTGCAAGCAGATTTTGCATGAAATCTTAGAAAAATTGAAAAGAAAAAGAAGTCTGTCTTTGTGAAAAGTTGTTGATTTTTGCATTTAGTAAAAGTCTTTTGTTTCCAGCATTTTCTTCATTCATTTTTTCTTTGAGTCTTTACACATCATCAGTTTCACCTTCATACCTTGTGATGTAAAAAAGATATACAGACTAGCAAACTAGGGTAAAACTTGCATGCAGATTTTGACCGTAAAGAAATGACTTTTTAACCTACCACCCAAAACTTAAACCCCTATTTCACGATACATGCATGGAAAGGAACTACTAACCTTTTTACTGATGTTTGGTGTAGATCCTCCATTGCGCTTTGCCCACTTACTTGTGCCGCTCCTTCCAAAGTTAACCTGCAATCAAGACAAAACACTACGCATGCATGCTACTTTTCTACTTGAGGGTTAGAAATTAAGTCTGACCCTAGTTTGCTAGTCCAGTATGGTCGCCAATTTTGTTGTTGGGAAAAATACCCTATGGACTAGCAAACTAGGGTCAGACTTGCATGCAAATTTTGACCGTAAAGAAATGACTTTTTAACCTACCACCCAAAACTTAAACCCCTCTTTCATGATACGTGCATGGAAAGGAACTACTAACCTTTTTACTGATGTTTGGTGTAGATCCTCCGTTGCGCTTTGCCTGCTTACTTGCATTTCTCCTTCCAAAGTCAACCTACAATCAAGACAAAACACTACGCATGCATGCTACTTTTCTACTTGAGGGTTAGAAATTAAGCATAAATCACACAAATCATAGATAATTTATGCATTGGGATGGGAAAAGTATTCTTTTATTATTTTCAAAATGAATCAACTTACAATCAAAGTTGAGACCGGCCACCGCTCCTTGATCCTGATCCTGGGCTCCTCCTCTTCTTTTGTCCTCCAACTACTTTGCGTTAATTCTCCTTAGGCTTGAGGAAAGGCTAAAGGGTTGGGACAATGGATTCGGCAAATGGGCAAAGTTTCTTTTCTATAATTTTCCTTCTCCAAATGGTACCCCTACCCCTTCTTTTATAGGCTAGAAAGAGCTAGGGTTTTGGACGAACTCTTGGCCATGCATGGCTGGGAGTTTCATTTAATTGACCCATAGCTTTTTGTCCCATCGGCAACTTTCCTATTTTTGTGTTTTTTCAGGTAAACGTGGGCTGTAGTAGGCCTCCTAGCATTCACACGCATGCAGTAGTGGGTTAGGGCGCGTGTTCCTTGACCCGAGAGGATTTTCAAGAGTTTGTTCAGCAGATGTTTTGGCAATGAAGGGATATGAGTTGGCCTGATGCCAGGTAAGCATGTGTGGTGCAATTTAGGGTTGTAACACTGATTCCCCAAATCGACGACCTCCTTGATCAACTCATGGGGGAAAAATACTTCAGTAAGATTGATCCAAAGTCTAGCTACCACTAGGTCTGAATAGAAAAGAATGATGTATGGAAAACTGCCTTCAAGTCAAAGGAAGGCCTTTTTGAGTGGTTGGTCATGCCCTTTGGTTTGGCAAATCCTCCAGCCACTTTCATGAGGATGATGGATGATATCCTGTGACCATTCACCAATACTTTTGTAGTGGTCTATTTGGATGACATTCTCATTTACAACAAGACTTGGGCCGAACACTTGCAGCATATTTAGCAGGTTCTGCACACCCTGCAACAACACAAGCTATATGCCAACTTGGAAAAATGCTCCTTTGGCATGGACAGGGTCCATTACCTGGGCTACATAATTGATCAGTATGGCATACATGTGGATCCAGCCAAAATCCAATTCATCCATGACTGGCTAGCCCCAACCACACTCACTGAGCTTCGGAGGTTTTTGGGCCTTGCCAATTTCTACTGCAGGTTCATGTTGGGATTCTCCCATATTAAATGGGCCCTCAACCAAATAACTAGGGGTTGGTGGTAAGGAGAAATTTTTGTGGGGTCGGTCCCAACAATAAGCATTAGATGATTTGAAGCAGTGCTTGTGCTCAACCACAGTACTTTCACTACCATACCTCCAACAACCCTTTGAGATCAAGACAGATGCTTCAGACTATGCAGTGGGCACCATTCTCACTCATCACAGCCACCCCGTGGCCTATCATAGTGAGACACTATCAAATGTTGTCCGTAAGTACCCTACTTACGACAAAGAAATGTACTCCATTGTGCAAGCCTGCTACCATTGGAGACATTACATTCTTGGGAAGGAGATAGTCATCCACACTGATCATAAGAAACTGCAGTTCATGCAAACACAAGGAAAATTGCAGAATGATCGCCATCAAAAGCGGTCCACATATTTGCAACAATTACACCTCAACATCAAGTATAAAATAGGAAGCACCAATCACATCACTAATTGCCTCAGCAGACCGCTAGTCACGACACTCACCACGGTGCTAGACTCCTATAGCCATGAGACCTATGTATGTCCCCAACTCTATGAGATAGACCCAGACCTCGCCACCATCTATCAAATGTTGGGTGCAAATGCAGTTGTCGATAATTTCCATCTTCGAGATGGGTTGTTGTGTTGTCTAGGCCATATCTGTGTTCCATCAAGTGAGCGAGTGAAGCTGATATGGGAATCCCACTACAGTTGGGTGGCAGGACACTTTAGCATCAAAAATACAGTGGCAATGCTACCGAAACATTTCTACTTGCTGAAACTTCTATAGGAGGTCAGCAAGTATATCAGGTCCTGCACTGCCTACGCTATTTCCAAACTGACCACTAAGAAATAGGGCCTGTACACTCCTCTTCCTACACCTGACAGGCCATGGGAATCCATCTCAATGGACTACATGTCGGGCCTCCCATCCACCAAGCGAGGAAATGACTGTGTTTTTTTGGTTGTTCATCTGTTTTCTAAGATGGTGATTATGGTTGCCTACAAGAAGAACATCACAGCAGAGGCCACTGCCAATATCTTCTTTGAACGAGTCTGGGTACATTTTGGAATCCCACAAACCATTGTCTCAGATCTAGACAGTTGATTTCTCATCACATTCTGCTCAAGCCTCTGGTCACTGTTGGACACCAAGCTCACCAAATCCATGACCTTCCACCCCCAGATAGGTGGCCAAATCGAGGTCGTAAATCGAATGATTGTGCATATCCTTCACATGTATAATTCAAAGGACCCTCACACATGGGATGAGAGCCTTCCCTATGTCCAACATAGCTACAACTGAGCCATGCATAGCTCAACCGGACACAACCCCTTTCAGGTGGGGTTGGGATTCCAACCATTGGGTCCCATAGATGTTTCACTTCCCCTTGTGGTCACCTCGACTAACTCATCTCCTGCTCCAACTGAAGTCGACAAAGCCACCCAGTTCATTGAGCAGATCTGGCACATCTGCCAACACGTTCAGGATATCCTACAAAAGTCCAATGACAAGTACAAGCAGCGCCATGATCAACATCGGGTGCCACATAAGTTTCAGGTGGGAAACAAAGTTTGGTTACACTTGCAAAAATAACGCCTTATAGGACCCCATCAGAAGATTTGCCCACTCCATTATGGGTCATACACCATCACCAAGGTCATGGGGGATAATGCTTTGAGCTCAGCATTCCTCCTTTCCTTGGCCTGCACCTGGTGTTCAACGTGGATCTACTTCTCCCTTATTTCCCACCATTATTAGACACCTAAGATGTAGCAGAACATTTGACAATAAGAGAGGTCAACCCCAACTGCATACAACAAGCATCCAACGATCAGATTGTGGACACACAGATCAAGGGCAAAATGATTTCCATCAAAAGTGGTCCACATACTTTCAACAATTCCACCTCAACATCAAGTATAAAACAGGAAGCACCAATTGCGTCCCTGATTGCCTCAGTAGACCGCCAGTCACGACACTCACCACGGTGCTAGACTCCTACAAACATGAGAGCACTGGATGGCCCCAACTCTATGAGACAGACACAAACCTTTCCACCACCTACCAAACGTTGGGTGCAAACACAATTGTCGATAATTTTCATTTTCATGAAGGTTTGTTATGTCGTTTGGGCCATATCTATGTTCCATCAAGCGAGCAAGCGACATTGATCTAGGAAGCCCACTACAGTTGGGTGGCAGGACACTTCATCGTCAAAAAGACAGTGGAGATGCTACAGAAACATTTCTACTGGCTAAAACTTCGATAGGAGGTCAACAATTATATCAAGTCCTACACTACTTGCACTATTGACAAACCGACCACTAAAAAACAGGGCCTGTACACCTCTCTTCCTACTCCTTGGCCTACACCCAGTGTTCAACATGGATCTCTTTCGCTATTATTTCCCACCATTATTGGACACCTCAGACGTAGCAGAACATCTGACACCAACAGAGCTCAACCCCAACTGCATAGAACATGCATCCAATGATCATATTGTGGACACACAAATCAAGGGCACTCAACAACAAAGGATCCAACTTTATCGAGTCGTCAAAGCAAGGCAGCTCCTGCACCAAGGCAAGTCGCTCACCCGGGGCCAAATTCAGCCAAAATTTCCTCATCTTATGGGGGAAATCAATGCAATAGAGACCATTACTTCCTAAGGAGGGAGGATTTATCTAGGTGTATATCGATGGCCACCCGCCTTTTCCTATTAGCTCAAAACTGTTTTCTGGCAATTTTGGCAATTTACTATTTTTAGCAGTTTTAACTTCCGGGGCCATTTTGAGGGCTTACATGAAGGTTTTTTTGGGATAGATCTTATCAATTATAACTGAATGCATTATTTATCCCCCAAAGTAAATCTCCTCGATGATACCTTTCCAATGAGCTATCATATGCCTAAAACAGAGATTGTATGCAAATGTTACGACCTCAGGAAGTTGATGTACTAACTTACCCAGACGGGGCCCACATGAATTTTGGTGCTTCATCTCCTAGGGTTAGGTTTTTGAATGTCTAGGTTTTTTTGCATTCATGTTTATTGTAAAAGGTCCTTCAAAGCCTCATTGTAATCATCTTCTTGCGAACGAGCATAGTTGTCACATCTCTTCTCAAAGATAAGCCGCCACCCTCATTGTAATCATCTTATTGCAAATGAGCACAGTTGTCACATTTTTTCTCAGAGATAAGCCACCACCCTCATTGTAATCATCTTCTTGAAAATGAGTGCATTTGTCACATATTTTCTTAGAGATAAGCTGCCACCATTCCAACAAGCTTGTTTCCACTGCATTTTACAGTTTCAGCTTATTTCCTTATTGAATAGAAAATCAGTTTTATTGTATCTTTGTTATTTTGTAATAAGCACCAGTTAATAATCTGTATTCATTTTGTTCTTCTCATAAAATATGGATCAGTGGTATTAGATCGGTCTTCTCCTTGTCATCTTAATGCATGTCCCCAATGAGGTCAAAGTACAAAGAGTTGGGTCTCGACCTTGTTTCTCTTGAGGACAAAAGCTCTCGCATGCCCAAGCGACCTCTCATGGCAAGAGAAAAGAAAGATGATGGGACAGGAGATCCTTTCAAACTATTGATTGAGGAAGCCCTCACACAACAAAGGAATGAGATGATGGAATATCCTCAACAATACCTTTCCAATGGGCTATCATACGCCTAAAATAGAGATCGTATGAAAAAGTTACGACCCCGGGAAGTTGATGTACTAACTTACCTAGATGGGGTCCACATGACTTTTTGTGCTTCACCCCCTAGGGTTAGGTTTTTGGATGTCTAGGGTTTTTGGCATTCCTATTTATTGTAAAAAGGCCTTCAGAGCCTTATTGTAATCATCTTCTTGTGAATGAGCGTAGTCGTCACATCTCTTCTCAAAGATAAGCCACCACCCTCATTGTAATCATCTTCTTGCGAATGAGTGCAGTCGTCACATATCTTCTCAGAGATAAGCCACCACCATTCCAACAAGCTTGTTTCCGCTGCATTTTACAGTTTCAGCTTATTTCCTTATTGAATAGAAAACTAGTTTTATTGTATCTATGTTATTTTGTAATAAGAACATGCTAATAATCTATAGTCATTTTGTTCTTCTCATAAAAGTTACGACCCCGGGAAGTTGATACCTTTACAACGGGATATCATATGACTAAAACGGAGATCATATGCAAAAGTTACGACCCCGGGAAGTTGATGTACTAACTTAACCAGATGAGGCCCACATAAATTTTGGCGCTTCATCTCCTAGGGTTAGGTTTTTGGATGTCTAAGGTTTTTGGCATTTTATTGTAAAAAGGCCTTCAGAGCCTCATTGTAATCATCTTCTTTTGAATGAGCGCAATCGTCACATCTCTTCTCAGAGATAATCCACCACCATTCCAGCAAGCTTGCTTCCACTGCATTTTATAGTTTCAACTTATTTCCTTATCTAATAGAAAACTAGTTTTATTGTATCTCTGTTATTTTGTGTTAAGCACCTATTAATAATCTGTAGTCATTTCTTTCTGCTCATAAAATTTGGATTAGTGGTATCATAGCAGTCTTCTCCTTGTCATCTTAATGCATGTCCCCAACAATGTTTGAGTACAAAGAGTTGGGTCTCGAGCTTGTTTATCTTGAGGACAAAAGCTCTCGCATGCCCAAGCAACCTCTCATGGTAGGAGAAAAGAAAGATGACAGGATAGATGATCCTTTCAAAATGTTGATTGAGGAAGCCCTCAGGTAACAAAGGAACGAGATGATGAATAGTTTCACGCAAATCCTTTGGTGTCTACCAACAGACAACGCATCATCTTAGAGCGAAGGTGCTGCCCCCTTAAAGGTACAAATAAAATTCGATATTCCTATATTTGAAGGTCAGATAGATGAAAATATTGTAGACAAGTGGTTGAATCTACTAGAAGGGTATTTTTCTGTCCATAGCTTTTAGAATAGAGAAAATATTACTTTTGCGCTTCTCAAAGTAGTTCCCCATGTCAAAGATTGGTGGGAAAATTTCTATGAGCAAAAGGAAATAGAGGAACCCTCATTATTTACAATCATGGCCACCTGGGAATCCTTCAAGGATGTTATTAAGGAACAATACTACCCTGTCAGAAGTTATGATGACTTGTATACCAAATGGATGACACTACGGCAAAAAAGAGACCAAGTAGTGTCAGATTTCACTAATATATTGCATATCTTGCGCACCAAGCTGTGTATCAAATATTCAGAGTGACATCTGGTGCTCAAGTATCGTGGTGCTTTGCATAGATACATCTAGACCAAAATGGAATTTTTGGACATCTCATCCTTGGGCTCGGCCTACCGATATGCTGTCAAAATCGAGCAGAAGCTCAAACAAAAGACGCGACAATTTGGGCCTGGGAACCCCTCACAACAAAATCCAAGAAAGGGTGGCCCCAACCCACAAAACAAATGACAGAGAAAATATGGATAGTATCAAGACAACCAGTCCAAGCCACAAGAAAATAAGGACACCGAAAAGACAAAGAAAGATATAGGGAAGTGGTGCAACTTCCATAAGAGCCTTTGGCATAACACTGTTGACTACCACTCAAAGCAGTCGTTGGTGGCAGAAGTGAAAGCCTTTGAATCAGATGTGGGTTTAGACTCTGAGACAGAACCAGAAAGGGGAAGATGGATCTTTGGCACAGAACCCAGTGCCACCATTGTTACCACCAAGCTCCAGCCTGGTGAACCAGACAAGCCAGAAGAAGGAGAACACCTCTTCCATTCACAGATGTGGGTAAAAGGCACCCCGTTGCACTTCATCGTTGATAGTGGTATCTAGAAGAACCTCATCTGAGCAGAGGTCGTCAAGCAGCTATCCCTACCGACAACACCACACCCACAACCCTACAACATTGAATGGCTCTGCCAAGGAAGTGATCTCCACGTCATCTAATAGTGTCGACTGTCGTATGGCATCAAGCCCTTCAAAGACAAGGTATTGTCTGATGTTGCTCCTCTCGAAGTTTGTGATGTTCTTTTGGGCCAACCTTATTTATGGAAACTTCATGTTGTATATGAGTCTATGCCTCGTAGTGTTCTTATTACTTTCAACATGAAATTGTACAGGATATCCAAGGCAGTCCCACCTAGTGCTATTTCCTTGATCTCTACTATGAAATGTAGGAAGGTCATCTCTCAGACGGGGAAGTTTGTCTTCTTCATGATTTGCTCTCAGAATAAGTGAAATATCATAGCCATATCCAAGGTCTCTACGACCGACCACTCCACACAGCAGAAGCAAGTAGGTAAGGTTGTGGAATAATACTCAGATTATCGAGGTACCTCTTCACTGCCAGGTCAAGCACCCCATCGATCTAACCCCTAGCGCACCACTTCCCAATGGGACAGTCTATTGCCGCTCTCTATTAGAGAATGAGGAGATCAAGTGACAAATCCAAGAATTGCTCCATAAGGGGCACATTTGTCCCAGCTCATCACCTTGTAGGAGCCCAATCGTGCTAGTACAGAAGAAAGATGGAACTTGGCGACTCTGCACTGATTACCGAGTTCTAAATAAAATCACAGTTAGAAACTAGTACTTGATTCCTTGAATCGACGACCTCCTTGATCAACTCACAAGGGCCAAATACTTCAATAAGATTGATCTGAAGCCTGGCTACCACCAGGTCCTGATAGAACATACAGATGTATGGAAAACCACCTTCAAGTCAAAGGAAGGCCTTTTTGAATGGTTGGTCATGCCCTTTGGTTTGACAAATGCTCCAGCCACTTTCATGAGGATGATGGACGATATCCTGCAACCATTCACCAATACGTTTGTGGTGGTGTATCTGGATGACATTCCCATTTACAGAAATACTTGGGCCGAACACTTGTAGCATATTCAGTAGGTTTTACACACCCTATGACAACACAAGCTATATTCCAACTTGGAAACATGCTCCTTCGGCATGGACAAGGTCCATTACCTCGGCTACATAATTGATCAGCATGGCATACATGTGGATCCAGCCAAGATCCAAATCATTCGTGACTGGCTAGCCCCAACCACACTCACTGAGCTTTAGAGCTTCTTGGGCCTTGCCAATTTCTACCGCAGGTTCATGTTGGGATTCTCCCATATTGCATGGGCCCTCAACCAAATAACCAGGGGTGGTGGTAAGGTGAAATTTGCAATGGGCCAATCCCAACAACAAGCATTCGATGATTTGAAGTAACGCTTGTGCTTAGCCCTAATACTTTCACTACCAGACCTGCAACAACCCTTTGAGATCGAGACAGATGCTTCAGACTATGCGATGGGCACCGTTCTCACTCAGCACGGCCACCCTATGGCCTATCATAGTGAGACACTATCAGATGTTGTCTATAAGTACCATACTTACAACAAATAAATGTACTCCATTATGCAAGCCTGCCACCAGTGGAGACATTACATTCTTGGGAAGGAGAAAGTCATCCACACTAGTCATAAGCCACTGCACTTCATGCAGACACATGAAAAATTGCAAAATGATATCCATCAAAAGTGGCCCACATAATTGCATCAATTCCACCTTAACATCTAGTATAAAATAGGAAGCACCAATCACGTCGGTGATTGCCTCAGTAGACCTCCATTCGCGATACTCACCATGGTGCTAAACTCCTGTGGCCATGAGACCTCTGGATGGCCCCAACTCTATGAGACAGACCTGGACCTCGCCACCACCTACCAAATGTTGGGTGCAAACGTAGTTGTCGATAATTTCCATCTTTAGGATGGGTGATTGTGTCGTTTGGGCCATATCTGTGTTCCATAAAGTGAGCAAGCGAAGATGATCTAGAAATCCCACTACAGTCGGGTGGTAGGACACTTCGGCATCGAAAAGACAGTGTCAATGCTACAAAAACATTTCTACTGGCCAAAACTTTGACAGGAGGTCAGCAAGTATATCAAGTCCTGAGCTTCCTGCACTATTTCCAAACCAACCACTAAGAACTAGAGCCTATACACCCCTCTTCGTACTTTTGACAGGCCATGGAAATCCATATCAATGGAATACATGTCAGGTCTCCCATCCACCAAGCAAGGAAACGACTGTGTTTTTGTTGTTGTTGATCGCTTTTCCAAGATGGCAATTCTGGTTGCTTGCAAGAAGAACATCACATCAGAGGCCACTGTGAAACTCTTCTTTAAACGAGTCTAGGTATATTTTGGAATCCCACAAACCATTGTCTCAAATCGATATAGTCGATTTCTCAACACGTTCTGGCGAGCCTCTGGTCACTGCTAGACACCAAGCTCACCAAATCCACGGCCTTCCACCCCTAGATAGATGGCCAAACCGAGGTTGTAAATCGAATGATTGTGCATATCCTTCACATGTATAATTCAAAGCACCCTCACACATGGGATGAGAGACTTCCCTATGTCCAACATAGTTACAACCGAGCCCTGCATAGCTCAACCGACCACAACACCTTTCAGGTGGGGTTGGGATTCCAGCCATTGGGTCCCATAGATGTTGCACTTCCCCTTGGGGTCAATTCGTCTAACTCATCTTCTACTCCAACTGAAGTTGACAAAGCCACCCAGTTCATTGAGTGGATCTAGCACATCTGCCAATAGGTTCAGGATATTCTACAAAATTCCAATGACAAGTATAAGCAGCACCATGATCAACATCGGGTGACACATACATTTCATGTGGGTGACAAAGTTTGGTTGCACTTGTAGAATGAACGCCTTACAGGACCCCATCGAAAGCTTCACCCACTCAATTATGGGTCATACACCATCACCAAGGCCGTGGGGGGTAATGGTTTTGAGCTCAACATTCCTCCTTTCCTTGGCTTGCACCCGGTGTTCAACGTGGATCTCCTTCACCCTTACTTACCACCATTATTGGACATCTCAGACGTAGCAGAACATCTGACAGCAATAGAGCTCAACCTCAAATGCATACAATAGGCATTCAGCGATCAAATTTTGGACACACAGATCAAGGGCCCTCGACAACAAAGGATCCATCTTTATCAAGTCGTCAAAGCAGGGCAACTCCTGCACCAAGGCAAGTGGCTCACCCAGGGCCAAATTCAGCAGAAATTTCCTCATCTGATGGGGGAAATCAACCCAATGAATAACATTACTTCCTAAGGAGGGAGGATTTATCCAGTTGGATATCGGTGTCCACCCACCTTTTCCAACTGGCTCAAAACAATTTTCTAGCAATTTTGGCAATTTACTATTTTTAGCAGTTTTAACTTCTTGGGCCATTTTGAGGGCTTAAATGAAGGATTTTAGGGATCGATCTTTTCAATTATAGTTGTGGGAATCATTGATCCCCCTAAATGAATATCCTCGATGATACCTTTCCAATGGGCTATCATATGCCTAAAACAGAGATCGTATGCAAAAGTTATGACCCAAGGAAGTTGATGTACTGACTTACCTAGACAGGGCCCACATGACTTTTGGCGCTTCATCTCCTAGGGTTAGGTTTTTGGATATATAGGGTTTTTGGAATTCCTGTTTATTGTAAAAATTCCTTCGAAGCCTCATTGTAATCATCTTCTTGCGAATGAGCGCAATCGTCACATCTCTTCTCAAAGATAAATCGCCACCATTCCAACAATTTTGTTGCCGCTGCATTTTACAGTTTCAACTTATTTCCTTATTGAATAGAAAACCAGTTTTACTTTATCTTTGTTATTTTGTGTTAAGCACCTGTTAATAATCTATATTCATTTCTTTCTTCTCATAAAATCCATATCAGTTGTATCAAATCGGTCTTCTCCTTGTCATCTTAATGCATGTCCCCAATGAGGTTGGAGTACAAAGAGTTGGGTCTCGATCTTGTTTCTCTTTAGGACTGTTTATGGATAAATTCGTGAGTGCGGACACAGACCAATCTCCCCAGATCCACCTGGATCTGGAACAAACCGTGACAGAATACTACTCTTTCCCTAGATCTAACTATTGAACG
>JZKD02S0471361.1:209606-235337 GCA_000966675.3 Picea glauca
TGCGGGGTCTGGGGGGGCTATCCCCCCAGTTGGGAGGTCTGGGGGAAAGCAGTCCCCCAGCGGGGGTTCAGGGGTGAAGCCCCCGAAGCAAAAATTGCCTTGTAAAAGTATATTGTAATTTCATTGTAAATCTGGACCATTCATTAGAAGGTCACAGATCTAACGATAGCGATTATGTTAGGGTTTTTTTCCCTAGAAGGCAACCCTCTTTTATGAGGGAAATGTATTGTGGCTATGTAGGTTGGAAAGTATTGTATTCTGAGAGAGGAGACTGTGAGAGAAAGAAGAGGAAGTTACAGTGGGTTTTTCTATAGGTTGTATCCCTTCATTTTGCTGGATAATAATAAAGAAAGGACCTGGCAATTTCTCTGGTGGACGTAGCCCAAACTGGGTGAACCACGTAAATCTGTGTCTCTCTTGTATTGTGTATCTTTTATGTTTTATTTCCGCATTTGTTTTATTTTATAGCTCCGCAGTCCTATTTTTCTAACACCATGGCCTATCATAGTGAGACACTATTAGATGTTATCTATAAGTACCCTATTTATGACAAAGAAATGCACTCCATTGTGCAAGCATGCCACTAGTGGAGACATTACATTCTTGAGAAGGAGACAATCATCCACACTGATCATAAGCCACTGTAGTTCATGCAGACACAAGGAAAATTGTAGAATGATCACCATCAAAAGTGATCTACATACTTGCAGCAATTGCACCTCAACATCAAGTATAAAACAAGAAGCACCAATCACATCGTTGATTGACTCAACAGACCACCATTTGCGACACTCACCTCGATTCTAGAATCCTGGGGCCATGAGACCTCTGGATGACCCCAACTCTATGAGACAGACCTAGACCTTGCCACCATCTACCAAATGTTGGGTGCAAATGCAGTTGTCGATAATTTCCATCTTCAGGATGGGTTGTTGTGTCGTTGGCCCATATATCTGTTCCATCAAGCGAGCGAGTGAAGATGATATGGGAATCCCACTACAATCGGGTGGCAGGACACTTCGGTGTCAAAAAGATAGTGGTGATGCTACAGAAACATTTCTACTAGCCGAAACTTCGACAGGAGGTTAGCAAGTATATCAGGTCCTGCACTGCCTGTGCTATTGCCAAACCGACAACTAAGAAATAGGGCATTTACACCCCTCTTCCTACTCCTGATAGGCCATGGGAATCCATATCAATGGAATTCATGTTGGGCCTACCATCCAACAAGCGGGGAAATGACTATTTTTTTGTGGTTGTTGATCTCTTTTCTAAGATGGCGATTCTGGTTGCCTGGAAGAAGAACATCACAGCAGAGGCCACTGCCAAGCTCTTATTTGAATGAGTCTGGGTACATTTTGGAATCCCACAAACCATTGTCTCAGATAAAAACATTTAATTTCTCATCACATTTTGGTCGAGCCTCTGGTCACTACTGGACACCAAGCTCATCAAATCCACGGCCTTCCATCCCCAAACAGATGGCCAAACCGAGGTCATAAATCGAATGATTGTGCATATCCTTCACATGTATTATTCAAAGCAACCTCACACATGGGATGAGAGTCTTCCCTATGTCCAACATAGCTACAACCGAGCCCTGCATAGCTCAACCAGCCACAGCCCCTTTCAGGTGGGGTTGGGATTCCAACCATTGGGTCCTATAGATGTTGCACTTCTCCTTGCGGTCACCTTGACTGACTCATCTCCTGCTCCAATTGAAGCTGACAAAGCCACCCGGTTCATTGAGCGGATCCATCACATCTGCCAAACAGGTTCAGGATATCCTACAAAAGTCCAATTACAAGTACAAGCAACGCCACGATCAACATCGGGTGCCACATAAATTCCAGGTGGGCGACAAAGTTTGGTTGCACTTGCAGAAAGAACGCCTTACAGGACCCCATAGGAATCTTCACCCACTCATTTATGGGTTTTACACCATCACCAAGGCGGTGGGGGATAATTCTTTTGAGCTCAACATTCCTCCTTTCCTTGGCCTGCACCCAGTGTTCAACGTGGATCACCTTCGCCCTTATTTCCCACCATTATTGGACACCTTGTATGTAGAAGAACATCTGACACCAATAGAGCTCAACTCTGAATACATACAACAGGCATCAAATGATAAAATTTTGTACACACAGATCAAGGGCACTCGACAACAAAAGATCCAACTTTATCGAGTCGTCAAAGCAGGGTAGCTCCTACACCAAGGCAAGTGGCTCACCCAGGGCCAAATTCAGCTAAAATTTCCTCATCTGATGGGGGAAATCAATGCAATGGAGACCATTGCTTCCTAAGGAGGGAGGATTGATTTGGGTGGATATCGGTGGCCACCCACCTTTTCCAACTGGCTCAAAATAGTTTTCTGGCAATTTTGGCAATTTACTATTTTTAGCAATTTTAACTTCTGGGGTCATTTTGAGGGCTTAAATGAAGGTTTTTTGGGATAGAGATTCGGAATGATATTCAAAGGCATGATTGAGGCCCCAAAATGAATCTCCTGGATGATACCTTTCCAACGGGCTATCATACGCCTAAAACGGAGATCGTATGCAAAAGTTACAACCCCGGGAAGTTGATGTACTAACTTACCCAGACAGGGCCCACATGACTTTTGGCGCTTCATCTCCTAGGGTTAGGTTTTTTGATGTCTAGGGTTTTGGGAATTCTTGTTTATTGTAAAAATTCCTTCAGATCCTCATTGTAATCATCTTCTTGCGAATGAGCACAGTCGTCACATCTCTTCTCAGAGATAAGTCGCCACCATTCCAGCAAGCTTGTTTCCGCTGCATTTTACAGTTTCAGCTTATTTCCTTATTGAATAGAAAACCAATTTTACTGTATCTCTGTTATTTTGTGTTAAGAATCTATTAGTAATCTATATTCATTTTGTTTTTCTCATAAAATCTGGATCACCGGATGGGATCTGGAAACTGATCGTTCTCCTCTGTCCATGAAGGAGTCTGATCTAGGTCTGTAGTAGCATGTTGGATAGATTGATAAGCGACATCAGCTATAGACAAAAACATAGCCATCTTTGCATGCACATGACCCTCCACCGATTTGCATGGTGAAGATAACACCGATGGATCTTTTAAATACAAGGTTCTAAATGAACCGACTCTTGTAACAGGGATCAAAGAGATCGACTTTTGGTAGTCGATTGAGGTAGCTCGAATATAATATATCGGTGCATAAAAATCAAAAGTTCCCATAAGCATAAGATACATTCCACAACCAATACTCTCAGTTGTCGTCTGAGAGTTTTCAATCCACAACACTGTGGATCTAGGATTTGTCACCGAGTCAGTGCAGTTGAAAGCCAATTGGTCGATGGTTATAATGTTCCCCTCATGGGGAAAGCACAAAACTCAAAACACAAAAAAAAAATGTCAGTCTTCATTGCATAGGTCCAAGTCCTTCCTTACAACATATTATAGTCGAGTGGCATGTCGACTACTTCAAATTCTATAGAAAAAGACTTTACTCCTAACTGAACCAGGAAGGAGGAAATAATTATGTGTGGTCTGAATGATCGTCCATCAAAAGTGGTCAAAAGAGTAGGAGAAGGTGTAAGTTCCAGAGAGCCAATGGATTTCCAACATGTAAGAGACATGACACACATCGAAGCACCTTTGTCAATGACGGTCCTCCTAATAAGATGTTTTTTGTAAAAAACATTAATCTAGAAGGCTACATGATAATGAAGGTAACCCTTCACTTCAGTAGTGTCAAACTTCATAACGAGCTAGTTGGAAGAGTCAGTATCCCTAATGACAAATAACAATGTGGCTCATTGTGCAGGGAAACTTTGGATCACTTCTAAGGCAGACATCGTACAAGGTGTTTGAGCTAAGTTCTCGGGTTTCTCTATATGTAGAGGTCCCTTAGGATCTAAAGTCTCTTTTCCTTTTGAGGTCGACTCAATACTACTATAATCACAAGACCTAGTCGACAAATCCACCTCTTCTTCTTTCGTATGATTGACCATATGAACAACCGACTAATATGCATTTGACAAGGGTGCACTTGAAGTGCCCCATTGTGGATTCGAAGTGGAAGATCCACCCTTCATATTTTTCCCTTGTCGAAACAAATTTTTCAACACAGTAGGTTGTTGTTATTGTGGTCATTGTTTTATTAGAAGGTTGGCTTCTTCCATCTGTGGGAATTGATTATTAAAGTGATCATCCCCACAAATCTTGCATGGGAATTTCACTTTCCTCTTTTATTTCTTTTCCCCCTCAACATTATTAGCAACATTGTTATCGTTACCCCCACTACCTTTCTTTCCCCTACCTCTCTTTTTTCCTTTGGGCTATTGAGGACCCTTTGAGTCCTCAAATGCATAGTGTGTATGTTAATGTTTATTCCATTATTATGGTTCTTTACTTTTCAATAGATAATAGCAACATAAGAACAAGATCACTGAGAAATACATATCCACAAGAGACACAACATTTATCCTAGGAAACCCTCTAGGGGAAGAAAACCCAGCAAAACTTCCTTATTATAGATTGCCAATACAATGTCAAGAGATAACTCAGACCAATACAGAAAGTCCTCTCCAAAATATGTGCCACTCTTCTATCTCTCTCTTCTTTACTGGTAAATCGAAACTTGTCTCTTAGAATGAGCAAGTGTGTTGTGTGTCAAAGTGAGGCGCTGACCTCTCTATATATACAAGTTGGGTACGTGTGAAGGGGGCTTCACTGGCAGGGCCGACTTCTCACTCTGGGTGGGTAAACCCACCTTTAATATATTTCTGGGTCTCAATAATAACTGTTGGGGCCGACTTCTTATTCTTCCTGTTATATTTGTCTATTGACCAATCCGCAAAAGGGGATTTGGTCCTAATACAATTACCGAAATGACCAATCCTCAATGGGGATTGAACCTATGAATAATATATCAATAATAATAAGAATACTCTTTGCAGTTACATTATTTCAACACTCCCCCTTAACAAAAAAGGGTATTCTTCAGCAGCATCAGGTAAGAGAGAGATCTTCATCATCAGTGGCATCAGGAGGATAGTATCGTCAATATCATCTTGGAACATTGGCTGGCATAGCTATAAGTCATCAGAAGTTTTCTTCATTGGCAACATCGTCATTCTCGAAAGAATGCTATCATCATCTGCATCAATATGTATCAATATAAAAATGATACCTCATCACAATACTAGACTGGCTCTATGTCACAGCTGTTAAGCTGGTAGCTCAGTTCTAGTCTTGTATCAGTATAAAACTGATACCTCATCACAATACTAGACTAGCTCTGTGTCACAGCTGTTAAGCTGGTAGCGCAGTTCTAGTCTTGTATCAGTATAAAACTGATACCTCATCACATCACTAGGTTGTCTCATCACTAGACTGCCTCTGTGTCACAGCTGTTAAGTTGGTAGCTCAGTTCTAGTCTCATCACAGCACTAGCTTGACCTATCACTAGACTGGCTCTGTGTCACAGCTGTTAAGCTGGTAGCTCAGTTCTAGTCTCATCACATCATCTTGCTTTACGTCTGAGGATTCAATCAGTGTGCAAGGAACAAATCATCTTGCATCACATCTGATGATCCGGTCAGAAGCAAGGAACAACACAAGTCAGTGAGCAAGGAACAAATCATCTTGCATCATGTCTGACTATCCACACAAGTCAGTGAGCAAGGAACAAACATCTTGCATCACGTCTGACTATCCAATCACAAGTCAGTGAGCAAGGAACAAACATCTTGCATCACGTCTGACTATCCAATCACAAGTCAGTGAGCAAGGAACAAACATCTTGCATCACGTCTGAATATCCAATCACAAGTCAGTGAGCAAGGAACAAACATATTTCATCATGTCTGACTATTCAATCACAAGTCAGTGAACAACATAAGTCAGTGAGCAAGGAACAAACCATCTTGCATCACATATGACTATTCAGTCACAAGTCATCTTGCTTTATATATGAGGATCCAGTCAATGTGCAAGGAACAAATCATCTTGCACCATGTCCGACTATCTGGGAATAAGCAAGGAACACATCATCATCTACTCCCCTTTTCGAGGAGGGTCCTTTCGGACTATGCCAAGATTATCTCAGAAGTACTCAAACTTTACACAAGATAGGGGCTTCGTCAACACATCAGCAACGTGTCCATCTGTGCTAATGTACTAGAGCTTTAGGGCTCCTCTCTGTACCATGTCACGGATGAAATGATAGTGAATCTCTATGTGCTTCAACCTGTCATGGAATACAAGATTCTCTATCATCTTTATGCATCTCTGGTTGTCACATAGGATTGAGGTTGCTTCCATCTCTAAGTCAAATAGGCCGGTCAGCAACTTTCGAAGCCATATAGCTTCGCAGCTAGCAGAACATGCGGCAATGTACTCTGCTTTTGCTGTGCTGAGAGAAATATTGGATTTCTTCCTACTCTACCATGAGATCATGGCTGATCCCAAACTGAAACACCATCCAAAAGTTCTTTTTCTATCAGCAATGCTTATTGCCCAATATGAATAAGTGTATCCACTCAATGTGAAATCATGATCTCCGTCGTAACTAAGACCATAATCTATTGTACCCTTAAGGTACCTCATCACATGTTTTGCAGGCACTAGGTGAACATGTCTGGGTTCCACCAGAAACTGACTCAGGGTGTTCACTGCAAAACAAATCTCTGGTATGGTGTTCTTCAGGTACATCAACGATCCAATAATATGTCTGTACAGTGTGGCATCAATCAAGTCTGACGAAGTATCGACCAGCAACTTCAACTTCGCTTCCATGGGTGTGTTCATGGGCTTGCATTCCAACATGTTGAATCTCTTCAAGATTTTGATTGTATACTTCCCTTGGTTAAGGAAGATCTTCTCGAGACTCTGCCATGCCTCTAGGCCTAGGAAATAGTGCATTAGGCCAAGGTCTTTCATCTCAAATTTTGAAGCGAGTCTCTTTTTACATTCGGTGATGAGATTTTCTTCTCCAGTTAAGAATAAGTCATCCACATATAGTAATAGTATTACTAGCTCATCGTTCATAATTTTGAAGTAGAGATTTGAATCATCTTTACTCTTGGTAAAGCCCAAGCTCGTCAAGAAACTGTGTATACGGCCATACCAAGCTCTAGGAGCTTGCTTTAATCCATATAAGGCTTTCTTCAATCTGCATACATGAGACTTCCTATCTCCAACCTCAAATCCTTGGGTTTGCTCTATATACACTTCCTCTTCAATAACACCGTTCAGGAAAGATGTCGTCACATCCATCTGGTGCAACTTCCATTTTATCTTAGCTGCAAGAACTATGATGGTTCTAATCGAAGTGTATCTAGCTATAGGAGTGAATGTCTCTTCATAGTCAATGCCTTCTTTCTGGGAAAATCCACGAGCGACAAATCTTGCTTTATATTTCTCAATACTTCCATCAGCAGCATGTTTTATTTTGAAGAGCCATTTTTACGATACCACATCCTTACTTTTTGGTCTAGGAACTATTTCCCATACATCATTCTTTATTATGGATTGGTATTCCTCTGTCATGGCATCTGCCCATTCTTTCTTCTGAATGGCTTCTTCAATACAGGTAGGTTCCTCTTCTAGGAGATCACACATCAAAGTCGTATAACTGGAGAATGGCTTTGGTCTCTTCAGTTGTCTCGAGGTTCCTTCTGGAACACCATACTTCTCTCCATCTTGAATAAACTCTCTAGCCAAAGCTGGCTTTCTTTTATGGGAGAAGGTCATTTGAGGAGGTTCTTTAACTTTGGAAATATCATGGTCTTCAAGAATTCCTTCATCAGAAGAAGTTACGACTTCCCTCATTGGTTCTACAACTCTGGGAACCTCTCTAAAAACAGTTCTAGGTTCCTCTTCATATACTTCTTCAAGCTGGCATCTTCTTGATTTCTTAAGCGTTGTATCTTCATCAAAGGTTACATCCCTGATCTCAATGTGATGGTAACCTAGTATATAGATTCTGAAGGCCTTGGAGACCTCACAGTATCCCACAAAAATTCCCTTCTTTCCTGAGGATTCCAGCTTGTTTCTCTTTTCTTTTGGTATATGAATAAAAACTGGACAACTGAATATTTTAAGATGGATTACCTCTGGCTTCTTTTCGATGAACATCTCTTCAGGGGTCTTGATATTCTTCCCTTGTGCCCATCCATTGCATGTGCATGGTAGTGCCTTGTAGTTGATGTGATCCAATTTTCTATGCCAAAGTTTACATCAGTTCTTAATGGGTCATAGTAGTTTCTGAGTGACCCTTTATTCCATGCCTTCTTTTCTTTCAAAAAACATGGTCTTTAATCTGTTCTCTTATCATCTTCGTAGGTGGCTCATCATATTCAACTACATGGGAATGATACCTCTTCTATTTCTTCTTGTATTCTTCTCGTCTGACTGGACAGAGTCTTGCCATGTGTCCCATCTTGTCACAATGATAGCATTGTATGGATGAGTAGTCTCGCTCTTTTTGCTATCCCTTCTTCTGAAATCTCTTTGGATGAGATTCTTTATTATTGAACTTGTTCGGTGATTGAGGCTCTTTATGAGTCTCTTTTTAGAAGTGAGGTTTCTTCCTTCCTCTTTTGGTGTGAGTAGCTAGCGCTTGATCATCTTCCCTTGCTAGTAGTGCTTCATGGTTAGCTACCCTTGTCTCTACTTGAATGCATTCTTCCCATAGACTATCAAACTGCAACTTCACAAATCTGGCACATATTGTTTGAATGAATGCATCCCAAGGTCTTGTAAGACCATTTAGGTCTATCATTACGAATTCTTCTTCATCTATGGTATTTCCAATTGCTTTTAATTGTTCTTTAATCTCGAAGATTCTGGAGAAGTACTCTTGAATCGTTTCTCCTTTCTTCATCTTCGTGTTCTTCAGTTGAGATCTTAGATTCATCTTTCGGTTGATGTTATTTCCTTCGTATAATTTTCTTAGAGAATCAAACATCTCTTTCGAAGTTTTCTTGGATGACACAAAAGGAATCGGATGATCTTTGATTGAATCTGCAATGATTCTTTGAGCCGTAATTGAGTCCTTTTGGTGCTTTGCTTTCTCTACTGCATCTTCGGGTTCTGGTACTTCTTATTTGATGAATCTTTCTAGGTCATTCTCTACAAGGATCAAGCTGATCCTGTGCTTCCATGCATGGAAGTTGTCTATGCCTTCTAACTTCTCAGTAAGCTTCGTGCTTGCAGACATGTTGTAGTTGGGGCTATGAAAAATGACCTAAAAATGAAAGTACTCAAAATCAAATTTTGACCTTACCAGGAGGTGCGCTTGGCTGAGGCGAGTAGCCTAGTGTGCTCGGATCTAAGAAAATCCAATTTTTTCCTTTACAAAATTGATCTGCGGATTTCTAGACTGGTGCTTCTGGTTTTCTGGTCCCTCTGGTGCATGGGTACTTTTGGTACTCTAGTTTTCTGGATCTTCTGCAACTCTGTGAAACTAGGGTTTCACTTTCCGGGAGATCCAGCCACTGAAAATATGCGTTGATTATGCCAAAATGACCCTTGGGGGAGGGTGAAACTTTCTAGGTAGTTTGGGAGCTAAAAAGATTCACTTTTGCAAAACCCTAATTTGCAGGTATGACAACAGTGACGTTTTTCTCTTGCAAAAAATGCTTCCTTCAGGTTGGCTCTGATACCATGTTAATGTTTATTCCATTATTATGGTTCTTTACTTTTCAATAGATAATAGCAACATAAGAACAAGATCACTGATAAATACACATCCACAAGAGACACAACATTTATCCTAGGAAACCCTCTAAGGGAAGAAAACCTAGCAAAACTTCCTTGTTATAGATTGCCAATACAATGTCAAGAGATAACTCAGACCAATACATAAAGTCCTCTCCAAAAGATGTGCCACTCTTCTATCTCTCTCTTCTTTACTGGTAAATCAAAACTTGTCTCTTAGAATGAGCAAGTGTGTTGTGTGTCAAAGTGAGGCGCTGGCCTCTCTATATATACAAGTTTGGCATGTGTGAAGGGGGCTTCACTGGAAAAGTCGACTTCTCACTCTGGGTGGGTAAACCCACCTTTAATATATTTCTGGGTCTCAATAATAACTACTGGGGCCGACTTCTTATTCTGCCTATTATATTTGTCTATTGACCAATCCATAAAAAGGGGATTTGGTCCTAATACAATTACCGACATGATCAATCCTCAATGGGGATTGATCCTATGAATAATATATCAATAATAATAAGAATACTCTTTGCAGTTACGTTATTTCAACAGTGTACATCCAAGGAATGAGTAGTCGAGGTGGTCAAACTGGGGGCCTGACCTGCCGCAGTTTGTTGAATAGACAATTGTTGCATTTGATTAAAGACCATATCTGTGGCTTTTCTTTGTGAGGAACCAACAATACCATCGCATGTGGTCTAGATTTCAGTTTTTTCAAGTCAAGATTTGATCATGGTGCATTTCACATGATCTCATAGAGAATACTTGATTGAGAGTAAATTAACTCCAAGTGTTGTGCTCTAAATATTTCATGTTCTTTCATGACCACTCCTGAAGTCACAAAATCCTTAGAAATATAAGGAAGTAATGACTTAAGAAACCATTCTAGGAGAAATTCAGGAGGAACCGTGGCCTTACTCAAACTCTTTTGTCTCCTCCATTCCCCCCAAATAAGATCAGAAATGTGAGTGGCTTTATCTTGTTTAAAGTTAGCCAAAAAATTTGTACCAGCATCATACCGAACATGGAGTTGAAAGTGATTGACAAAGACCATGGCCAAATCATCAAATGTTGTGAACTTTGATCTCTCTACCTCTATATACCATTTAGTAGTGTCCCTAGTGAGGGTGTGTTGGAACAATCGTAACCAGACATAGTCATCATTCAAGGAATTAGAAGAGCACCATAAAGTAAATGTCGTTACGTGATCTCTAGGGTATTCACCATTCTTACCTTCAAATTTTTGTATATTAGAAGGCATTTTGGTGGGGACCAAAGGCCAACTAGGGTCATAACAATTTGGATCATTCATAAACTTTGAAAAAACTGGAAAATGAAGAGTTGCCAGAAAAGGTAGCCTAGGCTATGACATGGAGGTAGCTTGAAAAGAAGGCCTTGGATTGAAACTGACACCAGGTTGTTAGGAAGATTTTGTGGATGGGCCAGAGCCTTCAGTACAACCTTGTTGGCTCTAGTTAAATGGAGGAAGATCTTTGCCTATCTAGTTCCCAAACGAAAAATCAGTTTTTCCTCCTGCGAACCCCCTTTGCAAAGGAAGAACTCCCTGCATGGGGTTATTCTGACTGAGAAAAGGGTTTCCCACTAACATCATCCCTTGTGAAGGGAAAAACCCTTGCATGGGATTCCAATGGCCTTGGAAGGGGTTTCCCTTGTCGACACTGCAGATGTGGTGAAAGGATTACTTTTGAAACTACCATATAATGTGAAAGGAGTCGAAGTAGATAGCATGCTAGCAGATTGAAATCCACTACCCATAGAACCACCCCACCCCTTGAAGGGGTTAGGGATAGAAAGTAGGAATGACCCACTCCCAATAGAAGGGAATGACAGAGGAATATGACCTCTACTCAAAGGAACAACTTGGTAGGGAATCAAAGAACTCCCTAAACCAAAGTTAGAATTTTGGGATATTGACTAAGAACTAATAAAGACGTTCTGCATGCTCATTGATGGCATACCAAACAAAAAATTGTTGTTTATTGAAGGTAACAACATGGATGCAGCCAAAGGATGAGTGGATCCAAAAATCGAAAAAGAAGAGTTGTTGATTGATAGATGTATGGAAAACTAAGACACACTAATCATTTGGTTAGATACACCAGGAGGGAAAATCCCAATGGTGACGATTTTCGATGTGGGAGTTGTAGGGATTCTCGACCCAAACACTTCTAGAGTGCCTTTCATTACGGCCCACCAAAGATGGAAACTATCAGTGAAGTCTGAATCGAGGGTTAAAAGTTGTACAAGAAGTGGAGTGTAACGCCCAGTTAATTGAGGTTTGAAGGGTTGAGTGAAGTCTTCATCTCCAAGATCTAATACGGTTACAAGTTTTGGGGCATAAATTTTAGTTTCTGCGGGTTCCATATCTACGGTCTCGACAAGACCAGTTGGTACAAAAGTGTCAGATTGATCAAGTTGACACATCAAAGGAGGTGGGGGAGGATACAATACTTGTTCTTTCGACGTAAGACCTTGAATTCTCCTTGATTGACAAGGTTATTGATCAACCACTTTGAGTTGTTATCTCTAAGTGACTACCTTTTCACCTTCTTAAGCAATTTATGATCACATAACACCACTAGAAAATCCCTAAAAGTCACAATAGTCACAAACAACATTGCCAATATCCCGACTCATGTGGATTAGGTCCTACGATCGCAATAGTAACAAAGTAAGGATAGGACCTTCCAGACGAAGGCATGGGTTGATTAAGTCTCGTGGAACGATGAATAAAGGAGCGAGAAGCAATTATCCCAACCTCCACTAACCAACCTTATCCGGTGAAAGTAACCACGCTTCGCGAGGAACCCTTGAGTTGTACTGAAAATTTTGATACGAAATATTCCCCATGTACCACAGGGAACCCCCCACAGTCACCTCTAAGGTTCCTAGGAGAAGCAACTAAGGTCACCAACTCTCAGTCAGCATATGGGAGATACAATCGATAGTCAGGATTGAACGTATGGCTAGGGTAACTAAGCCTAAAGCTCTTCCAGAGGACTATATACAAAAATGGCTAGTGTCACTTCAGAAAATATCGAATTGGGTTTGAAGTTTTTAGAGGAATAATTCCAGATGAGTCAATGTCACTTTAGGAAAAAACCCCAATATACGATCTCTCCACTATGCTCAGTTAAGCTTCGGAGGATTTATCTCCTCGACTCTCCTTTACACGACTTTTTTTTTGACTCCTGTGTTAGAGGAGCTTCCCGACTATACTTATACGAAATTGGGTTTTGCATTCCCTATCTCAGAATCCTAAATTAATTGTCTAGCCTTGGAGAAATTAACTCTCCAACCTAAACCAAGGGCATAGCCTAGACTTGTTTGTTTACCCTATAAAATGAAAATGTCTAATTGATTTTAGTTAGTGTTCATTTTATGGGATTTTATTTACTCAGTAGGGTTAGAAATGAAACTAAATGGTGTTTTGACGGACTCGACAGAAAAAGAACTTAAGAAAAAAAATGCAAGATGCGGTTTCTTCACTAAAAATATGATTATACACAATGCTTCATGAAAAAAAAAAATCTTTCTTTTGATACGCAAAGGATGCAATTTTTTTAATATGAAATGCACCTATTATTAGAACTTTCAAGTGCAAGACAACTAACAAGATTTTGGACTTCTTTTCATGAAAGCTACAAAAATGAAATTATTATTATTATTATTATTATTATTATTATTATTGGAAAGTACAAGAGTGAACTAAGGAGAAAATGTGCATATAATGAACTTTTCTTTTATAGATGCAAATGCAAAGGGAAATGGAGAAAGTTCACAAGCACACACTATTACACTTTTGTTTTATCTCAAGCAAGAAAACAAGAAAGTAAAGGGAAATAAAGATCACAAACGGATGACTAGACACCCTATAAGAAACTGTAATAATAGAAAGTATAGTGTAATATACACCCAAAAAATATTTCTAAAACCCTAAAACCATTAAAAGACAAAAACAACCTTGATTAACCAAGAAAGTTCAAAAATATTTTTAGGCTTTTCTTATAATCTTGAAAACAAAGAAAACAATTTATGAAACCACACAACATCTCTATTCACTCAACAAGAACCAGAAACATCTCACAACACAACAACCCCAACTTCCAGTGATATGGAAAGAGTAAAAAAACCTAACTTAGAACATGTACACCATTGTCTAAGCAACAAGTAGCGTACGTACATGACTGTACCAAAGGAAACCCACATATACCTTATAAAAGTCTCTCAAACTGAGAGAGAAAGGCCTGGAAGACTCAAACATGATTATAGGGATCCAGAGAATGCTAAATAAAGGCTTAAAACACAGAAAAAGCTTCTAAAGAAATGAAAAAATCAAGTACCCCTAATGACCCAAAAGGGAGAATCCCAAGTATGGTTTCCAGTTCTGTTACAAAAAACCAAGTCCTATGGCTATGTGTCAGGGACACAACAGATCTGAACCCTGAAAGACCACTTTCAAACTCTAAATAATCAGTTAATTAAAAGTAATTACTTTGTAATAACTAACTTTTCACAAGAAAACAAAGAGAACATACATGGAATCTAATGTTTAAAGTTGATCCCACTCAAGAACTTTTGCTCCAGAACTCTTGCACAACAATCTCCTAAAACTTCTACAAACAAAGAGACAAGCCACTTGCAAATATGTAGTTATCTATTAACTAACTAAACATAATCATTCCAATTTGCATAATATATTCAAAACAAGATACAAATAATCTCATTAAAAGCATGGATCAACAAACCGAATTGGATGAGAACAAGAGAACTTTCATTAAAAACAACATAGAAGTTGGTTACAACCTATAACCATTGCGGCATGGTCCCAAAACTAGGCTCCAAGTTCCTCCACCCAAGGCCAGAGATGTATTAAAGTACCTCCAATAATCTACACTCTAACAGGTCCAAAGAAGACAAAGGATTTTGATGCAGGAGCATCGTCAACAAGCACACATGGCAGGCCGAGGGACAACTCAATGCTTTGGAATCATTTCAGAATCTTAAGTGTTGGAGGTTACTGTGAGTTTTGGAGCTGATTGAAAAATGAAAGAAGATCAAACACTTGGAAGCTAAATGATCATGAGTGATCGAAGAGTTTTCGCTCCGAGTCTTGAATGTAACTGAACTGAGATAACAGTTAGGGTTTTGTTTTCGAATAGATGAGTAGTCAGGGGGGACCCTAAGGACCCTCTAAGATAAATAGAGGTTTTGTACACCCAAATGAGGCTGTTGCGAGTTAGTAGGAATTTTCTGAGTTTTTAGTTGTTGTTTTGATCATAGTTGTAGCCATTTACTTTCAAATGAGAATAATAGAGTAAAATTGATCAAAATGCATGGTGTTGTTACTATTTGCAATTCCATGTTATTGTTGCTTTCATGAATGAATGAATTTCGTTACGAATATATGAAATTGTGAGATGTTTGCATAAGTTCAAATTGCATCTCTTCAAATTGAGCCTGTGCAAGGTGTGAAAATAGTCCACAAGGAGTGAGCTGATGGAATCTTTCTCGATTTCGATGCTCAGAAGAGATAACGCGAACTTTCCTTTTGCAAGGAGTGAAAAGTGACTGCTGCAAGGTGTGCACAGTCATCCACAAGAATCCAAAACTTGCACAAGAATTTGTTGCAAGGAGTGCATGGATCTGCAACTCAACTAAGTGTCGAAGTGACTCTCTAAGAAGTCAAAGGAGAAGAGGGCCAGAAAGCTCCAAAGAGATAGCAATTTTTAGAAGTGCAGACGAAGTCCAAGAGACATATTCGTAGGAGGAACAGAGGTCGAGGCCTATGAATACTTAGAAATTCTTCTAAGTTGGAGGAAGTCGAAAGTTCAGGAGGAGGAGAAACAGTGGTCATCGAATCACAGCTCAGAGAACCAACTATCATCTGATCAAAGCAAGGTACACAAGTCTTAATGCTTCGCACATGCAGGAGGGTGAACCCACCAAAGTTTCAAAGAAATTTGGGGTCGTCCATCGTCAAGGAGGATAGGCAGTGCAATATCCACAACTCCAGAAGTTTGTGGACAAAGAAGAGGTGAAATCGTCAAAGCAGATCTCGACCGTTGACCGAGGAGATAGTCGGAGAGCAGTTGATCTGGTTGAAGGAACCAAAATCCTTAAATGACAAGAGTCGACGATTTGAAGGTGGAAACGTGGTGACAGATCGTGAACTCCAAAGAAATCACTTTGAGAGTTTCAGATTGAAAGTTAAAACTCTCGAAGCTCGGAGAGCCAGAGAGCCGAAGTGAATCTCAATCATTAGATCGAGAGGATAGGTGGCGTGAATCTATGGATTCTGGGTAAAGACCCGAAGTAAATGTCGGTTGTCGGATTTTCCAAAGTAGATCTGAACCATTAGATCTAGAGAACAGGTGGCACGAATCTATGGATTCTGGGTAAAGGCTCGAAGCAAACGTCGATCGTCGGATCTTCCGAAGTAAACCCCCACCGTCCAATTCAAGAGGATGCATGGCAGAATTCCTTATATTTCGAGGAGAGTAAAGTTTGAAACTTGAAAAACCCGAAGTCCAAAGACCCGCAAAGATCACAGTCATTGATTGAAAAGGACATGTGTTAGTAGATCTTTTGCTCCAGAAGATTGCCCTATGAAGGAGGACAAAGTTTGAGATTTGAGAATTCTGAAGTCCAAAATTCCGAAACGATCACAGTCGTCGATCTGGGAGAGGTAAATTTGAACCATTTGTTTCCAAGAGATAGATCTAAGTCGTCTGTTTAGAACCACCATCAAGATCATGAGATCGACGATCACCTCACATTGCGGGGATAGAAGGTGTTCGAGCTTTAAAAAAAGTCAAGGCGGGTCGCAATCGAGACCATGGTTTTGGCAAAAGGACACGTGGTGGATCGAAGTGAATTGCGGGGCAAAAAAAATTTTGGTTCCAAACCACCTTTTAGCGTGTCCGCAATCGTGTGTTTGCGAGAGGTTACCTCCCAGGGTCACATCTCAGGAGGAGCCAAGGAAAAGGAGCTAGCGCCAACTCTAAGATTTTGTTGAGCGCAAAGGGGAAGGTCCAAGGTATCATAAGACCTACACCAGAAGACAAAAGGACCTTTGTTTGACCAAGAGGTGAGACTCTCAAGGTCTCAAGAGTCGTTTGACTTAGGAAACTGAAGATCCTTGACTGGGAGGTCACGTATCCCTTATGAGAGAAGGGGGTCTGCATCAAGTGGTATCAGAGTGAACTTTTTGCTTGCAGACAATAGGCAAAGAAGAGGAGACAAAGGAGCTCAAGGTGTACTCTGTGTGTGAGAGACATTCAAAACAATGCCACCAAGGAGACGAGTGGAGCCACCTTTAGCAAATTGTGTTGTAGAAAGAGAAATGCGAGAGATTCGTGCAAGATTAGAGGCGATGGAGGTAGCATAGAGGAGGGCACCTAATGCTGGAGACATCAGTGATGCAGAAAGTGAAGAAGTAGAAGGCGAAGAAGCTAAGAGCAGTTGTTATATTGGGAGCTAGAGACAAGATAGAGGTCCCAATGTATGAAGGCAATTTGGATGTTGAAGAGCTGCTAGATTGGATAAGATCCATGGACAAATATTTCGACTATGAAGATGTCAATGAGGAGAAAAGGGTGAGACATGTTGTCATGAGGCTAAAAGGACATGCATCACTGTGGTGGGATGAACTGTAGGATGAGAGGAGAAACAAGGGAAAACAAAAGATAAAGAATTGGGACAAAATGGTAGCCAAGATGAAGGCTAAATTCATGCCCAAATATTATCAGATCAATATGTTCAAGAAGCTGCAGAACCAGAGATAGAAGGGTATGAAAGTTAAAGAGTACACAGAGGATTTCTACAAGTTGAACATTAGAACTGGAAAAAGAGAGAAAGATGAAGAAAAAGTTGTCAGGTACATAAATGGCATGAGGTATGAAATCTAGGATGAGATCAGCATGATGTCACTAAGGACAGTGGAAGATTCTTATCAGTTTGCACTGAAGGCAGAGGAGAAGTTGTCCAGAAAACAAAGCCTACGACGCAAAGGTAGAAGCCCAGCCCCAAACAAAGGCAAGGGAGTTGCACATGACAAGGCACATAAATACAAAGACGAGACTGAGAAACTGTACAGTCACTCGGAAAGAGGAGGAAGTTACCGAGGAATATAGGGTGGTGGAATAAGTTCTTCTAGAGGAAGAGGAAGAAGCAAAGGAGGAGAAGTAAGGTGCTATGCCTATGGGAAGACATGGCACATGTCTTGGGAATGTCCTGAGAAAAATAAATAATGGGGAGGTGAATCTCACATTTCAGAAGCACAAAGAAGGAATGTTGAAGCAGAAGGAGAAGAGGGTGGAACATCCCTAATGTTGAGGAAGGTTCTCTTAAAACCAGAGGCAGAAGTTGAAAATCCAGTGCAGAGGAACAGTCTATTCAGAACAGCTTTCAAGACTAAAGACAGGATATGCAAGGTGATAATTGACAGTGGGAGCACTCATAACTTAGTATCCATGGAGATGGTGGAGAAATTGGAGCTAGAGACAACTAGACATCTGAAGCCATACAAAGTCTCATGGTTGCAGAAAGGACACCAGGTAATGGTTACTAAACAATGCCTTGTTGAATTCAAGATAGGAGGATATAGAGATGAAATTATATGTGATGTAATTCCCATGGATGTATGTCATATCTTGTTGGGAAGACCATGGTAGTTTGACAGGAATGTCATTCATGATGGGAGGAAGAATACATACACCTTGGAGAAGAATGGTAGGACACACATGTTGCTTCCAATAGAAGAGAAGAAAGTGAAAGAGGAAGCCAACACAAACATACTTCTTATGAGTGGGAAGGAACTCCTGAAAGAAGTCAAGAAAGAACAGGACATGCAGTTTGTTGTAGTGAGGAAGCCTAGAGTTATCCTTATGAGTACTTCGATGGATGATTTACCTGAAGAAGTTCAGGAATTATTGGATAATTTTGCTGACATAGTGGTGGATGAGCTACCTAGCTCATTTCCACCCATTAGAAGTATCAACCATCATATTGATTTGATACTAGGAGCAAGTCTGCCAAACAAAGCAGCATACAGACTGACACCTCGAGAGAATGAGGAGGTAAAGAACCAAGTCCGAGAATTCGTAGACAAGGGTTTGGTCAAAGAGAGCTTGAGTCCATGCACAGTGCCAATTGTGTTTAGTCCAAAGAAGGATGTAGGATGGAGAATCTGTATAGACTCAAGATCCATTAACAAGATGACCATCAGGTATAGATTCCCTTTGCCAAGAATGGATGATTTAATGGACTATTTAAGTGGAGCAAATTTATTTTCTAAGATAGATTTGAAAAGTGGATATCACCAGATAAGAATGAGAGAAGCTGATGAGTGGAAGACAACCTTTAAGACAAATGAAGGCTTGTATGAGTGGCTTGTTATTCCATTTGGCTTAACAAATGCTTCGAGTACTTTTATGAGGTTGATGAATGAAATATTGAAATATTTCATTGGTAATTTTGTGGTTGTATATCTGGATGATATACTGGTCTTTAGCAGGACTAAAGAGGAGCATTTGAGACACCTGACACTAGTGATGAGGAGACTACAATAGGATAAATTGTTGATAAACTTGAAGAAGTCCTCTTTTATGAAGACAGAGCTCATTTACTTGGGTCTTGTGATCTCTTCAAATGAACTGAAGATGGATCTAGAGAAGGTGAAAGCAATCAAAGAATGGCCATCACCAAGGAGTATGTTTGAGGTAAGAATCTTCCATGGATTAGCAAGTTTCTATAGGAAGTTCATCAGAGATTTCAATGGGATTTGTGCACCAATGATGGATACAGTGAAGAAGAGGCACAAGTCGTTTAAATAGACAGAGGAGGCCGAGAGGAGCTTCAATATACTAAATGAGAAAATAACAGAACGACCAATTATGGTCTTACCAAATTTTGGAAAGACGTTTCAAGTGAGATGTGATGCAAGTGGAGTTGCAATTGGCGCAGTTTTGAGCCAGGATAATAGACCTGTTATTTATTTCAATGAGAAGATGAATGATACTAAGATAAAATACTCCACATATGATAATGAGTTTTATGCCATAATTCAATCCTTGAAGAAATGGAGGCACTATCTTGTTCCACAAGTATTTATCTTGTATAGCGACAACCAAGCTTTACAATTCATAACTAGACACGAAAAACTAAATCAGCGGCATGCAAAGTGGATTGAGTTTATGCAGAATTTTACTTTTGTCATAAAACATATTGTTGGGAATGATAAAAAAGTTGATGATGCATTAAGCAGGAGATGTTTGATTATGCAGGAGTTTCAGGTGAAGACCTTGGGGTTTGAACACCTGAAGGATATGTATTATGATGATCCAGATTTCAAGGAAGCATACGAAGCATGTGAAAATCATGTGTTGAGAGACAAGAGCCAATGGACAGAGTATATGATTCAAGAAGGATTTTTGTTCAAGGGCAATAAATTGTGCATACCAAAATGATCCATGAGGGATAACCTTTTGAAGGAAAAACATAGTGGAGGATTGGCTGGACATTTCAGCCATGATAAAACATTTTCACAGTTGAGTAGTTCATACTATTGGCCAGGTATGAGAATAAAAGTGATAAAATTTGTGAACAGATGTAGAATATGCCAACATGCAAAGGGTAAAATACAGAACACTGGATTGTATCAACCATTGCCAATACCAGAGAGGCATTGGGATGCAATAAGCATGGATTTTGTGTTGGGACTGCCAAGAATGCAAAGAGGATGTGATTCTATATTTTTGGTGGTGGATAGATTTTCAAAGATGGCACACTTTATCCCATGCAAGAAGACTAGTGATGCAACACATGTTGCAAATTTGTTTTTCAAGGAAGTTGTGAGACTTCATGGACTACCCAGGAGCATTGGCTTAGACAGAGGCACTAAATGTGTTGGTCATTTATGGAGAACACTTTGGAAGAAGTTGGGGACAGATTTTTCCTTCAGCTCAGCTTATTACCCTCAGATGGATGAACAGACTGAGGTGGTAAACAAAATTTTGGGAAACTTATTGAGGAGTCTAGTCACTGAGCATCATAACCAGTGGGATCGTATTCTGCCACAAGCAGAATTTTCATACAATGACTCACCAAACAGGAGCACTAGAAAGAGCCCATTCCAAATATTGTATGGAATGCAACCAAGGGGAGTATTTGAGTTGAGAGACTTGGAACATAGTGAGATCAAAAGTGTTGGAGCAGAAGATTTTGTTGCAAAAATGTAGAAGCTCCATAGTCAGATCAGAGGACAGTTGCAGAGATCTAACCAAGAGTACAAGCACAGAGTTGATCAACATTGCTGACAGCTTTAGTTTGAAGTAGGAGATCCGTTTCTGGCACATCTCAGGCAAGAAAGGTTCCCTATGGGAACATATAACAAGTTAAAGAAAAATAAGATAGGGCCATGTAAGATCTTAAGGAAGTTTGATGCAAACCCCTATGAGATTGAGCTGTCAGATGATGTGGGCATATCACCCATATTTAACATTTCAGACCTGTACCGTTACAGGGAAAATGACACAAAGGGATCAGAATATCAAGAGAAGATTCAGTGGGAGAAACAAATACCTATAGCAAAAAAACCACAGATGGAGAAGAGCATTGATCAGAGGATTGGAAAAAAGACCATGAGGAAGACCTATTTTGAATATCTGGTCAAGAATAAGGGACACCCAATAGAAGATGCCAGTTGGGAAAATGAAGCTGATATCTAGAAGCATGGAAAGTCGGTGCAGGAGCTCATGGACAGAAGTCCATGAAAAAAAATTTCCAGGGGAGTATGATACAGGAGCATCATCAGCAAGCATGCATGGCAGGCTGCGAGACAACTCAACGCTTTGGAATCATTTCATAATCTTAAGTGCTAGAGGTTACTGGGAGTTTTAGAGATGATTGAAAAATGGAAGAAGATCAAATGCTTCGAAGTTGAATGATCACGAGTGATCTAGGAGTTTTCACTCCGAGTCTTGAATGTAGCTGAACTAAGATAGCAGTTAGGGTTTTGTTTTCAAGTAGATGAGTAGTCGGGAGGAACCCTAAGGACCCTCTTAGCTAAATAGAGGTTTTGTACACCTAAATGAGGTTGTTGCGAGTTAGTAGGAATTTTCTGAAATTTTAGTTTTTTTTTTATCATAGTTGTAGCCATTTACTTTCAAATGAGTATAACAAAGGAAAATTGATCCAAATGCATGGTGTTGTTACTGTTTGAAATTCCCTGTTATTGTTGCTTTCATGAATGAATGAATTTTGTTACGAATATATGAAATTGTGAGATGTTTTCATAAGTTGCAATTGCATCTCTTCAAATTGAGCCTATGCAAGGTGTGCACATAGTCTGCAAGGAGTGCCCTGATGGAATCTATCTCAATTCCAAAGCTCATAAGAGATAGCACGAACTTTCCCTTTGCAAGGAGTGCAAAGTGACTATTGCAAGGTGTGCACAGTCGTCTGCAAGAATCCAAAAGTTGCGCAAGAATCTGTTGCAAGGAGTGCACAGATCCGCAGCTCGACTAAGTGTCGAAGTGACTCTCTAAGAAGTCAAAGGAGCAGAGGGCGAGAAAGCTCCAAAGAGATAGTGGTTTTTAGAAGTGTAGACGAAGTCCAAGAGACAGATTCATAGGAGGAACAAAGGTCGAGGCCTTTGAATACTTAGAAAATATTCTAAGTTGGAGGAAGTCGGAAGTTTAGGAGGAGGAGCAACAGTGGTCGTCGGATCACAGCTCAGAGAACCAACTACCGTCTGATCAAATCAAGGTACACGAATCTTAATTCTTCGCACACGTAGGAGGGTGAATCCACCAAAGTTCTAAAGTCCTGAAGAAATTTGAGGTCATCCATCGTCAAGTAGGACAGGTGGCGCGAGATCCACAACTCCGAAAGTTTGTGGACAAAGAGGAGGTGAACTCATTGAATCATATCTCGATTGTTGATCGAGGAGATAGTCGGAGAGTCATTGATCTGGTTGAAGGAACCAAAATCCTGAAATGACGAGAGCCATTGATTTGAAGGTGGACACATGGCGATGGATCATGAACTACGGAGAAATCACTTCGAGAGTTTCAGATTGAAATTTGAAACTCCTGAAGCCCGAAGAGCCGGAGAACTAAAGTGAATCTCAATGGTTAGATCCAGAGGACAGGTGGCATGAATCTATGGATTTCGAGTAAAGACTCGAAGTAAACGTCGACTGTCAGATTGTCCGAAGTAGATCTGAACCATCAGATCTAGAGAACAAGTGGCATGAATCTATGGATTCTGAGTAAAGGCCCGAAGAAAACATCGATCGTCAGATCTTCTAAAGTAAACCCCCATCGTTCGATTCAAGAGGATGCATGGCAGAATTCCATGTATTTTGAGGAGAGTAAAGTTTGAGACTTGAAAAACCCGAAGTCCAAAGACCCACAAAGATGACAGTCGTTGATTGAAAGGGACAGGTGTCAGCAGATCTTCTGCTCCGGAAGATTTCCCTATGAAGGAAGACAAAGTTTGAGAGTTGAGAATTTCGAAGTCTGAAATTCTGAAATGATCACAGCCATCGATCTGGGAGAGGTAGATCTGAACTGTTGGTTTCCAAGAGAGAGATCTCAATCGTCCATTTAGAACCACCGTCAATATCATGAGATCAACAATCAGCTCGCATTGTGGAGATAGAAGGTGCTCGAGATTTAAAAAAAGTTGAGGTGGGCCACAATCGAGACCATGGTTTTGGCAAAAGGACATGTGGTGGCTCAAAGTGAATTGTGGGGCAAAAAGTAGTTTGGTTCCAAACCACCTTTGACCGTGCCCACAATCGCGTGTTTACGAGAGGTTACCGCCCAGGGTCACATCTAAGGAGGAGCCAAGGAAAAGGAGCTAGCGCCAACTCTGAGATTTTGCTGAGCACAAAGGGGAAGGTCTTAGGTATCATAAGACCTACACCAGAAGCCGAAAGGACCTATGTTTGACCAAGAGGTGAAACTATCAAGGTCTCAAGAGTCGTTTGACTCAGGAAACTGAATATGAAAATTAGGAGAGAAGGGGGTCTGCATCAGCTTTCTTTCTGACAAGATAAGAAGAATGAAAATTATGGAAACAAGGTTTTCTGGGCAGAAGGGACAATCTCATATTCTTAGGGAAATAGGGGCTTGCAAGAAAATGATGAAAATTCCAGCATAAGGATGCATTTTTTCGTTCTGTTTTTCCTCCACCCCAAGGCTCTATTTTATACTCCATTTTGATGGTTGGAGTCGTTATGTATGGGCTACAGGAAGTTAGGAAATCGAGGAATCCATTAAATCCACCCAAAATGTCAGGAATTATTATTATTTTGAGACAAAATAACATGTATGCAAGTTGCTAAGTAGCAACTAGCGTATGTGTGCAGGATACCTTGAAGAGAGTCACATACATATAAAAAAATGGGGTTTTTTAATATATTTTAAGGAGGAAAAAGGGGATTTTGGTCCTACAAGAAGGGAAAGGGACGTAAGTGAGGCCAATGAGTCATCTTGAGCATATGTGGTGGAAAATGAAGCTATAACACTACATGATCACTAGTTATAGACGACAGTGTTAAGGATTGTTGCAAGTGCAATGGTGTTGAGTATGTACTCAACAAGTTCAAAGATAATCGTGGTGCTCATAATAAAGAAGTGTGCAAAGGATCATTAGAAATCTTCTTGGGAAAGTGTTGAAAGGCCAAAGAATCAACAAGAGAAATGGGGGTATTTTGTTGTTGTTGCTCAAAGGAAGATGGTCACAATGAGGAAAGATCAAAGTGGTTTTGTGTGCATTTTTTTTTTCCACCATGCATTGGTTATTGTCGTGGTGGGGTGTGGTCACTTAAGTCATGTATTTTCTTCTGAAAACAATATTGTAACTTTATTTTCTTGCATTGGGATATTGGAACTAAATAGGAACTCACAAGGTGTACCCATAGTTAGATTCAATTGAAGGCTGCTATTGAAGCATTATCATAACTTCTGCAAATTGGTGACCCATGCCTTGCACAAGTGATGGAATAGTACAAATGACATCTACAATACTTTACTTGGAGAAATATAATGTTTCAAAACAAACAAAGTTTCATTTGAAAGTGTTTAAAAAGATAATGGAAGATGGGGTTCGCAATCTTGGGAATGAATTCCAACTCTTAGTTTTATTTGTGAATGTGTTGGTGAGGTTTGGTTAGATGAGGAGAACCAACATTTTGAGGAAAATCGATGCTTTCTTAATGCAAATTGTTCTAAGGAAAATTCAACAAACTAGGCTAATGTTTTCAATGTCGTTCCTCCCTGAAAATAAGCAAGATGGTTCTAGTCTAACTCTAATTTAGTTTAACTCTAATTGAATTGACATTTACCATAAATGCTAGAAACATGGAGAAAATTTATAGCTTTATCAATCACATTCAATCTCCTAATATGCTCATCCAAAATCTCATTTATAACCATTAAGATACTAGGTTTCCCTATCATGTTTTTTTTTTCGCCAAAAAACATTGCAAACCCATATTAATCTCATTTATGACCATTAAAATATTAGGTTTCCCTATCATGTTTTTTTGCCAAAGAACAAAGAACATTGCAAACCCATATTGTGGACATTAGTGAAAATATAATTATTTATAAATAAATTATAGATAAAAATAGAATTATTTATAAATAAATTATATTTATGTGGTTCAATACATTTAAAAGGTTCTAAACAAAGAAGTCAATAGTCATTCAAAATTCACGTGATATGTGGAGATTTTGAAGGACGAAGTCAATAGTCAGCCACCATTCACGCGGTGCACATGCATTGTCTGTTATGATTAATCAAAATACATTGATTGTTGATAGTTAGTAGCCATTCACGCGGTGCACACGCAGGCGTTCACCTTAGTAAGTTGTGTGATGGGATTAATCATAATGCATTGATTGATTGTATGAAAATGCAATTTTCTGAATTTTCTAAATGTTTTATTTTGGTTGGAATTCGACTATGTAAATTTGTACAAGTTTTTTTTTTT